>CAMZMU010000093.1:27372907-27598515 GCA_947311845.1 Poa pratensis | reverse complement strand
ATTGTGTTGGCATCTTCTTCTGAAGATTGGGCTCTAGTTCCCTCGCAAAAAAAAAAAAAAAGATTGGGCTCTAGTTAACCCGCTCTCGTCGTTTTTGCCAGTGTCCCAGGAACGTCCAGGGCGCTGCTTAGGTTCGCGTGGATGTGTGCTCGCCGAAGGATGGAAGATGCATGGTGATCCTTTTGGAGTTTGGAGATGCGCTGTTTTAGTTACCTGCTGAGATTGGAAGGGCCTGTCTTATCATAGGGTGCTTTATCTTTTTTTTTTAATTTATAGGGTGCTTTATCTTAGTTTAGCCTGCAGTATCGTTGTAGTAGTGCTTTGGGAAATGTCTATCTTAGCGTAATTTGTTATCTTATTCCTGTGGGTTTATGAACTTGGATCATATTGGAGTCTAGAGACTGTCTGCGGTTTGTAGCAGCAGCTGCTGCTTTAGATGTTTTTGTGTACGGCCCTCCAATCTACCTATATTATGAACTTCGAAGTTTTGTCTTAGTTGATCTATAGTTGCATGAAGGCCTTGGAAAGTATGTGTCTGGTCCGGAAGAAATTAGCTCTGTCTTCATAGCTAACTCCATGCGCAATTTGCGAGAGTAGACGATGCGTGAGCTTGCTGGCGCTCGATCGGTAAATTGCAAATTTCCAATGGTCGGCATATATGCGCATCAACATTCGACCAGTGCGTTTTTGGAGAGTTTATTTTGTTGCCAAATACCCATTTTTGTTTTTGTTTTTGGGTATTTGACCCAATTTTGGCCACTCTCTTGGAGATGCTCTTATATGTACCTTTTGTGTACGTAACAGATACGGAAGGTTAGTTACAATTATGCCTATTTATTGCGCTATAATCAAGCTAACAATCTAACCGATTCTAGTTATACTCTCTTCGATTGAAAATGATTGACATGGATTTGTCCAAATACAGATGTATCTAGACGTATTTTAGTGTGTAGAGATACATCCATATTTTGTTAAATGTGTTTCACCCATTTCCGATCGGAGGGAGTACTATTTAACGCGCTCCTCAATGTGACCGTTCTATACAAAATTCCGATTATGTTTTGATTGTATATGTTGGCATATGTTTGGGTTGCTAAGTTTCGTGAATACTTAGGAGAGCTGATCCTATGAGGAGACGAGCCTGTCATCTAGTGCTTTTGATGACACCACATCTCGCACATAAAGGAAGTTGATTTGAATGTGTTTAGTGCGAGGATGGAATACCGGGATCACAACAAGAAAAGTTTCGCCAAGGTTTTCACACGGAAGAATTTTTCGAGCGATCCTTTCTCAACCAAGTTTTGCCTTTGTTCGGAAATTCAGGAGCCGTGGCGCGCAAATACATGCGGCAAAAAAAAAATCACCAGCGAGATCGCTATATAGCCTGCCAACTTATTGTTATGCCTAGGCCCTCATTATTATGCCTAGACTAGCATTCACCGTGGCTCATTGTGTAGCCGGATAGTCTCAACCTCTAATTCCTCTACTCTAATTCGGAAACTACAAATGGAGGCTGAACTTCATGGAGCCATTTATTTTGAAAAATTCGAAGATCATATTTTCAAGTTAAAAAAAAATCTGAAAAACAATCGCGGATGTAGATGATGTAGCATTCTATCAATGTGCAAATCTCAGCAAAATCATTCATATTATGGGTTACACAAAAAATAATCGAGATTGAGATTTGACACTGTTCACTACTTTCAAATGTTAGATTTGTCATTTCTGTGTAGTCCCATATTTCTAATTGAGATTTTACATGTTGCTAGAATACACCGTTGCATAGATCCGGATACTTTTTCCATATTTTCTTGAGACTTCAGCATATGAATTTTGAAATTTTCAAAATAAAGTCCTCACTCCAATTTGGCCTACGCGCTCCACTCTACTTGGATTATATTTGTAAGTTATGTAAAACTTGAAAATAATCATCCACATTGATTTTGAGTTGAAACTTACCATACAAATTTCATCAAGCAAATACTTCAATAATGAAAAAATAACACAGTAAGTTTTCTAGCTAAGCTTTGAATCTACCAATAGGTTCATCCCAAATTTTGCTCTTCGTTGCCGACACTTTTCGTTCCTCTGGAGGTTTCGCGCCAATCGCAATGTTTTCTCTTTTGTCTCGATCATCTTTTGTGTTCAAGTCAAACCATTTCAAATCAGTGGGTCGTCTCACCGTACGTTAGAACGAACAGATGGTGTGCTGCTGTATCACTTCATTTGGACTGCCATGATTCGTATCCTGTGGTGACGACTGACGACAATGTCGACAGGGGAGGGGACTGCAAGCTAGGCGACGAGTTGCCAAAGGAAACACACAGGTGATTATGAAGTACTCCCTCCGTTCTAAATTAATTGACTTTCATTTGTCCACACATTGATGTATCTAGACATGTTACACGTATAGATACATCCACATGTGGATAAATAGAAGTCAATTAATTTGGAACGGAGGGAGTACGTTTTGGAAAAGCAAGATCAAAAGGCAGTCGACTTTCATTCCCAGTCAAGAAAAATAAGATAGAGGCTCAAAGTTAGCCAGTATGACTTGTGGGCTATTCGGTGCAAGAAAAGAAAAAGGTGGCGCGAGTACGAGCTCTGCAATGACAAAAACGAAACCTGACAAAGCTGTATCCGCTGCTACGTCTAGACTGAGAATTTCGCCACCCATTGTCCATATCCCCTTGACCCCTTGACCAATGTGGAGCCCACCACCGTGGAACCTCCCCTCCCCTGTCTGCTTCATAGAAGTAGACGCCATCTCCATGGCACTATTCCGTTGAGCCATTCAGATACGAAATCAGAGCCTCGCCTACATCTCCAAGACTCCGCGGTTCGGGAAAAGACTAGTGCTAGAGAGATGGCTGGTATGCTCGCTCTAAATCTCTGTTTTGGTTTTTCTATTGGTAGATTTGTCTGTTTACTAGTGCTCAAAGATCATAACTTCTCCTTTTTCTTCGGGATTTATGCCTTAGTTTTTTTTACCACACGGTCCACAACGTATACAAGGAAAATCTCTGCTTATGATCTCCATCTTCGGATGAATGTTGGTTTCCCTTTGATTTCCTTGACCAAGGCTTTATTGGGGGTTTCTTGGCGTTATTTGCAACTGGAAAGTGGCGACTTATGATCTTGCTCTGCCATTTCATTTTCCCGTTACCAAGATCTCATCTTCTGTTTTTTTTATCCGAACTCTGAAGGCCGCGGTCTGATTGCTGCACCAGCTGCAAGAGCGAGGACGAACAAGGTTAACAACTCCTACACGCATATTCGTCTCGCCTCTCGATCTTGTTTAATTGTGTGCTCGTAAATCTCCCGGCGTGTTCTTGCGTTTCCTTCGATCTCTCCGTCTGAATCTGCACGCTTTGCTTTTCTGCAGGGCAAGATCGTCAAGATAGCGGTGGTGTCCGTGCTGGCCCTGCTGCTTCTGATGGCGGCGGTCGTCTCGATGGCGCGCTGCATCGGCAGAGAGTCCTTCCTGAAGGTCTGTGTGGCCACGCACCTCTTGACCATCTGCCTGAGAGACCTTCCTCAAGGTCTGTGGGCACCAGCTGCAGGAGCGAGGATGAACAAGGTTAAAAACTCCTACATGCATATATATTCTTCCCGACTCTCGATCGTGCTTGTCTGCTCATTAATCTCCCAACGTGTTCTTGCGTTTCGTTCGATCTCTCCGTCTGAATCCGCGCTCTATGATTTTCTGCAGGGCAAGATCGTCAAGACAGCGGTGGTGTTCGTGCTGGCCGTGCTGCTTCTGACGGCGGCCGGCTGGCTGGAGTGCTACATCGGCAGAGTGTCCTTCCTGAAGGTCTGTGTGGCCACGGACGTCACGAACATCTGTCTTCTGGCGCGGGTCGCTGCGACGGCGCGGATGCCGGCTGCCCGGCGCTTCTACGGGAGGGCCATCGTCAGGAGCTGCTTTTATCTCGCGCTCAATCTCTACCTCGTTCTGGTGGCGGTGAGTTTTTTTGCTGTGTCGGTCTGTTCTTCTGAAGAATCTGAAGTTTTGGCGCTGCTTAACTTTCTCTCGTCGTTATCGTCAGTGTCGCGAGGAGGTCGAGGATGCTGCTTAGGTTCGCGTGGATGTGGCTGCCGAAGGATGGAAGATGGATTCGTTTTGGAGTTTGGAGATGGGTTTAGATTTTGATTACCTGCTGTTTTAGAGTTTGGAAGGCCTCCTATCTTCTGGCGTTTTATTTCAGGTTTAATCTGTCAGTGTCGTAGTACTATGAGAGGCGTCTATCTTAGCATGTTTTGTTGTCTTCACCGGTTCTTCATGTGGGGTTTAGACTATCTGCACTCTGCTGTTTGTAGCAGTACCTTCGTGTGACCCTTGAGTATGGCCCTCTAATCCGAAAATCTGAGTACTCTATGATCTTAGAAGTTTCTTCTTACTTTGCATGAATGCACTGGAATCTACTCGTATGTGACTCTATTGATGGCCCGGTAGAAATTTGCAAATATCCTTTGTCTTCGTGGCCAACTCTGCGCAATCGGCACGTGTCGAAACTTGAGCTGCGTGTATGTATGGGGTGGGAGGAGAAGGGACCATCGACCATGTATTCGACGGTGCGGCCGCAATGCCCTCGCGTTATGGCGAATGGACCTGCGGTCGCGCAGCAGGCGGTACATATTTTGTTTCGCTAAGCATGATAAACATCTCTAGCAGATCCCTTTAAAAAAATTGTTTGTCTATAAACTATATATTTTTAGATAGCTCCCCCTAGCAGATCCCTTAAAAGCACTCCCAAATATTGTAGTGCAAGTCCCTAAAAGCACCCCACACCCCTACTTATAGGGAAATCTTCATACTCGCAAAAACAATGGCACGTAAAATTTCACCCACATGACTGTCACCTCGATGCCACAATTTAACTGCCGACCCACCAGATTCTACCGGCGGACTCCCTAACCTCCCACGTTGTTGGGCGACCAGAGATAGCCCCGCTGCGCCCAAAGGGGTCCGTCCCTAACTCATGTGGTCGTCGGAGCAAATGCAATCCATTATGGCAGCTACTTCCCTGCCTCCCTGCCGTGCTGACTCAAGCACCCTGCCGCCTTAAGCCCGTCGCCATAAGCACCTATCGCTCAAAACCCACCTCCTTACTGAGGAGCCACTACTAGCCCGATCAATTCTACATTGTCGTCCACACGTTTTAAAAAGGCTGACAACCGGGCGGCCTTGTCGTGCCGTCAGAGCCTCGTACACGACCGAGACTCACATTTGTGCCGACCGCTCTGATGCGTCAAAAGCTTATCGATAACTTTGTAGTTTCTTATATCAACATCTCATATATGTGCATCATATCATGAGTCACTACCATGGATTTTAATGATTTTAGGGATTTCTCATAAAAAGCCATTAGTTTGATATTTAACTCTTGAAGGTGGAAAAATATTCTGTTAGTGTTTTTGAATTTCACGGAGATGCGAGACTCGAAAAAAAGGTAAGATCAAACATGTCGTTTGAGAAACATTGAGATGGAAGAAAGCTAAATTTGGGCCCCAACCTCCAAGAGACAGGTGCCTAGATTGGGCGCGTCGAGAACGATCATTTTTGCTTCGGCAGTCTGATCGCTTTGTTACGGTGCCCAACCCTTCGTATTGATCTAAAAAGGCCTATAATTTCACATTTTCGACAATTATTAGATGTGGCTACGTCGCGACATGAACACTGAGACAAATATAGAAACTTCATCACCGGAGGAGAATTGTAGGGGGCTGTTGCCGGAATCGCCATCGCCTCTTCATGGCTCCCCACCATGAAGTGGGAGTAGTTCACCCCTCACCATGAAGTGGGAGTAGTTCACCCCTTGGTTTATGGGTTTGTAGTAGTAGATTGATTATATCTCTCCACATGTTATACACGTTTTAATCCGTCTGAGCTACCTAGACTAGCATTTTCACCGTGGCTCATTGTGTAGACGCATAGCCGCAACCTCTAATCTCTTTACTCTGCTTCAGAAACCACAAATGGAGGCCGAACTCCATGGAGCTCTTTATTTTAACAAATTCGAAGATCATATTTTCAAGTTTTAAATAATTCTGAAAACAAAATGTCAGATTGAGATTTGACACCGTTCACTACATTCAAATGTCAGTTTTGTCATTTTTGTGTACCCCAAATATATGATATTTCTTGTTGAGATTTTACATGTTTGTAGAATACATCATGGTATACATCCGGGGTATATTTACCATATTTTCTTGAGACAACAAAATATGAATTTTGAATTTTTCAAATAAAGGCCTGTAGGTTTTAGGAAGCTTTGAATCATATATGCTCTTCGTTGCCGACGGCTTTCCTTCCTCGGGAGGTTTCGCGCCAATTGCATTCTACTCTCTTTCCTCTCGATCATCTTTTCTGTTCATACTATTTCAAATCGGTGGGTCCTTTCGCCGTATGTTAAAGCGAACCGATGGTATGCTGCTGTATCACTGCATTTCGACTGCCATGATTCTTGGCTTGTGGTGACGACAATGTCGACAGGGGACAGCGACGAGCTGCCAAAGGAAATAAACAGGAGATCGTGAAGTACGTTTTGGAAAAGCAAACAAGAAAAGAAAAGGTACTGTAGCAATGGCGAGGACGAGCTCTGCAATGAAAAACTGAAACCTGACAAAGTTGTGTCCGCTGCCCTCCAGACTGACAATTTCGCCACCCGTTATCCATGAAGCACCTTGACCAATGTGGAGACCAAGTTACCACCGTGTTACCTCCCCTCCCCTGGCCTGTCTGCTGCATATAAGTAGACGCCGTCGCCATGGCAATTCTTTCGTTGAGCCATTAAGAAACAAAACCAGAGCCCCACCTACAATCTCCAAGACTCTCCGGCCTGCTAAGATCGGTCACGTACGGTGTTAGTATAGCTACCGTATTTGTACATGTACATGTATTGTAACCTGTCGGCATATATATAAAGAGATCATGTGGTGGCTTTGACCCCACGAAACCCTAAACCTATTTTCACTTGGTATCAGAGACAGAGGTCTAGACTTCAACTCCTGGCCAACGCAGTATTAAAAATTAAATATCTGCGGACACCCTAAAATCCACGTCCTAGGCTCGTGAGAAAAAGTCCATAGCCTGAATGTGAGGGGGAATGTCAGAAATATAATATATACATTGCACATCCCTTTCCCATCAGTTCGGACTTTTGAGATAGTTGGCTAGTGCACCAATCTAATAAATCTATCTGTTTTGGTTTGCCTATTGGTAGATCCAGTGGCGGAGCTTGGGCCGAAAATCTCGGGGGGCGATGGGCTGCTGGGGGGGGCCAAATACTTATAGATATAAAACTGAATCTACATGGGCTCTACATGGGCTGGGGCGACCGCCCCATTCGCCCACACTAAGCTCCGCCACTGGGTAGATCGGTCTGCTTACTGGTACTCAGAGATCATAACTTCTCCTATTTTTCTTCGGGATTTAGAACAAGTCAGTTTTCACTTCGATTTTTTTGAGAAAATTTTCACTTCTATTTCCTTGACAAAGGCTTCATTGGCAGGGACGGTCGGACGGAGCTGCATGTACTCACCCTGATGCACATGCATCAGGGTAGGAAACATTTTTCTTTATACTTGTGCCAAAAAATAAGCCTGTGCATCACCTTATAACATGAAAAATGCACCATGGTGACTAAAAATGTGACATGCAAAGAGCGACATACACTCCAGTGAACCACGGTGGACGTCCGTCTAGCTCCGCCCCTGTTCATTGGGGTGTTTCTTGGCGTTAGTTGGGACTTAATATCTTTACTCTGCCATTTCATTGTCACGTTACCAAGATCTGATCTTCTGTCTTGCTATCTGAACTCTGAAGGCCGCGATCTGGTGCTGCACCAGCTGCAGGAGCGAGGATGAACAAGGTCAAAAACACCTACATGCATATCCCTCTCGACTCTTGATTGTGTTTAATTGTCTGCTCATAAATCTCCCAGCATGTTCTTGCGTTCGTTTGATCTCTCCGTCTGAATCCGCACACTCTACTTTTCTGCAGGCCTGCAGGGCAAGATCGTCAGGATAGCGGCGGTGTCCGTGCTGGCCCTGCTGCTTCTGGTCGCGGCGACTGTCTCGATGGCGCGCTACATCGGCAGAGAGACCTTCCTGAAGGTCTGCGTGGTCCGCTGCGACAGCGCCGACGCCGGCCTCCCGGCGCTTCTACGTAAGGGCCACCGTCAGGAGCGTCGCTCAGCTCGCCATCAATCTCTACCTCGTCCTGCTGGTGGTGAGTTTTTTGTTTTTGCTGTGTCGGTCTGTGCTTCTGAAGTTAATTTGGGCGCTGCTTAACTTTCTCTCGTCCTTCTCGTCAGTGTCATGCGGAGGTCGAGGATGGTACTGCTTAGGTTCGCGTGGATGCCGAAGGATGGACGATGGATCGTTTTGGAATTTGGAGATGCACCGGTTTAGATATTAGTTACCTGCTATTTTAGAAGTTTGGAAGGGCCTTTCTTCTGGCGTTTCGTCTTAGCTTAATCTAGCATGTTTTGTTGTCTTCACCGGTTCTTCATGTGGGGTTTCGACTATCCGCACTCTGTTTGTACCAGTAGCTTTGGGAGGCCCTCGAGTGTGGCCCTCTAATCTGAGTACTCTATGATCTTGGAAGTTTCTTCTTACTTTGCATGAATGCACTCGATTCTATGTCTCTACTGATCGACTCTATGAGACTGTCCTGGTAGAAATTTGCAAATAGCATATCTAGCTGGCGAATTCTATGTACGAACGCCCGCCCCGTGTTTGTTATGCTAGCTGCAGCCCTATGCCACGGCTGTGAATGCAGTAGAATGCCCCCCGATTCCTTGCCTGTATTTTCCACTTCGATCACAAGCGACACCGGCGGGCAGCAACGGCCGATCGCGTGCAAGAGGACAGGCCCATGGTGCAGTTACGCGCGCGTTGGAGCCTTGGAGGTGGGAGGAGAGGGGATCATGTATTCGACGGTGCGGCCGCACTGCCCTCGCGTGGGAGGAGAGGGTATGTGCTGACATTAGAGTGCACTGCAGTTCGCCGGGTTATCCCAAATGTGCATATACTTGCACGCTAGCCGCAGTCGGTACATACTAACTCCATTCATAAATATATAAGCCTTTCTAGAATGCAGCTTCACTCATTCGCTCCATATGTAGTCCGCATTGAGATCTAACAGGTCTTAGGATGACTCTAACGGGGCGACGCATCGAGTTCGCGTGCCTCCGTCCCTGTCCGTGGGAGCCAAAAACACGGCCCAACGGGGCGACGCAAACGGATCGCGGCCCGTTTTTCTGTCCACCGCGACTCATTCTTGGCCCAAATTTGGACGCTAGCGGAGCGCTATTGTGTCCTCCCCTAGTCCGCCCCTGGCCCGCTCATCAGAGGCAAAAATCCACACTCCGGCCTCTCCTCTCCCAAAACCATGGCCGACACTCCAGCCCTAACCATGGCTGACGCAGCCGCCGCCGGCTCCGCCGCTGGACCTACGCCCGAAGCTCCAAAGAAACCAAAGAAGGAGCTCACGCAGAGCAGAGGGCCGCAGAGACCCAGAAGCGGGGCGCCCGGAGGAGGAGGTTAAAGGAGGACAGGTTCACCGCCGCCAAGAAGGCCGCGGCCGAGGAGCAGGACCAGGACGACGAATTTGACCTCGTGTCCAGGACCGCGACCGCTGACCTCCTCATGATTGGAATTACCCCGCTCGCGGGAGCGGCCGCCAGCTCCAACGGCTCGATGGCCCGACCGGCAAGGTCGAGATCTTCCGCGACGACACCATCGCCTCAGTACGGGTACCTCCCGGGAACCATGTCGCCGCGGGTTTCACCCGAGGTAGGGGAATCCGCGCCCGCCACTGTCGAGGTACCTACCCTCGATCTCAACGCGCCCGCTACACGTTTGGCCGGACACTCGCCGGCGCCGCAGACTGCGGCCGCACGTGCAGCTGCCCCGGCAGTTGTCGCCCAGACCGCGCGCAATCTGTTCGGCGAATTGCCCAGGCCGTCGCCGGGTGACGCTAGGTACTACGAGGAGGAGGACGGGGAGGACCTCCTCCAGGACAACAATGAGTATGTCAACGACGATTACAATGCCGGAGAAGATGAAATTCCACCGACCGGCCCCGATGTGATAAACATCGATGTTGAGCCGGTTTTCCTACAGGAGCTCGAGACCCAAGCCCGGGCCATGAAGAGAAAGTTTAGCCAAAGGGGCGCCTCATTCACGGTGGATGAAGACGTGCTCATTTGCGAGTCCAGGATCGAGGTTGGAACCAACCAAATTCTCGGGGCGGAGCAAAAAGGGTCGGCATATTGGAGCCGGTTCACCAAGCGCTACAATGAATGTAGAATCCGTCCGCCCTCTAACATTCAAACGGAGCGGACCGAGACATCTATCTCCAAGAGGTGGCTCCACATACAAGTGGAGATGAGCAAGTTTTGCGGCTCCATTGAAAACGTTGAAGCCCGGCCACAAAGTGGCATGGAATGAAGGAATTGGTAATTCATCTTCCCTTCTTATGCATTGGTCCCCTAGCTATTGTTCTCCAATGATTTTGGTTGCTATAGGTCTTGCAAATTGTGGAAACCTTCAAGGCACTCAAGGACCAGCAGAAATGGAAAGACCTCTACGCCTCCCTCAAAAAATGGTGGAGAGCCAGTTGCCAAGGGAGAGGACACATCGGAGAAGGATGGGAGGCCAAGGGGGGAGAACAACTCGAAGGCCGAGTTGAAATCTGCTGCAACAACCCTTACCTTGCAAGAGACATTGAACGGGTTCCTATCCCAAAAGGACAAGTCATGTGATAAGAAGGAGGAGAGGAGAGAAAAGGAACGCCAAGAGAGAGAGAGACGTCCTCCAAGCTCTACTTTGAATTGCAGAAGAAGAAGCTCGATATAGAAGAGGAAAATGCTCGGACAAGAGCACGGGAAGCCTATGCAAGAGGCAAGGAGGCCGAGGCTAGGGCCAAGGAGGCCGAGGCAAGAGTAAAGGAGGCCGACGTGAAGGCCAAGGACCTTGATCTCGCCTTACGTCAAGAGGAGGCCATGATCATGGACATGGATCTCTCGGCCTTCACCCCTACGAGGAAGGCCTACTACCTCAAGAAGCAAAGGTACTACATGGATCGAGATTGATCACATCTCGGTCGTTTTAGTTATGTTGCATGCCGGCGTTGAACTATGGCCGATATGGCCGGAAAAACATGGCCGATAAGCCGAGATTATGTTTTATTTTAGGTTCATTTGGTTGCTATATACTTGGTGTGTTGCAAAGTGATCACGATGGCCAAAAATGATCAAAATGATCAAAAACCCTGGCCGGGCGGACTCAATGAGTCGATCTGTTGGGTGCAGTGGCCGGAAAGGGGCGGACATGGGCCGGACGCGCATCCGTTTGCCGACCCAAACAGACCAAACGTGGACAAAATGCGCGTCCGTTTGGGTCAGGCCGTTGGAGTCATCCTTATATTTATGAAGTGGAGGGAGTATCTTATTTCGCTTGGCATGATAAACATCTCTAGCGGATCCCTTTAAATTGCTGATCTGTCTAAAAGCTACATTTTTTTAGATAGTGCCTCCTAACAGATCCTCGAAAAGAACTCCAACATTGTAGTGAAAGCCGCTAAAAGCACTCCGCACCTCTACTTTTAGGGAAATTTAGGGGACTCCTTACACTTTTTGTAAACACACAAAAGTTGGCTCCAAAAATTTCGCACCACGCAACCGCCACCTTGATGTTGCGATTTCGCTATCGCCTCACTGGATTCAGCCGTCGGAATCCCTAACTTCCCATGTTATTGGGCGACCACAGGCATCCCCAGTCTACCGTCTATGGTAGGCAATTCCCCGCCCGGGCGACTTCGTCCCCAACTCATGTGGTCGCTGCAGCCCAAGCCCTCTCCATAAGCATCCCATCGCTCTGAGCCCACATGCATGCCATCCATCTTACCTCTTCCAACGGTCGGCCTGACCGTGCGGAGCCACTACTAGCCCGAGCAAATCTCCATTGTCGTCCACGTGTCTTGAGAAGGTCGACCACCGAGTGGCCTGGCCGTGCTGTCACGGGCCTCGTACACGACCGCTCTGATACGTAAAAAATGTATCGATAACTTTGTAGTTTATTATATCAATATGTCATATATCTGCATCATACATGAGTTACTACGATGGATTCAAATGATTTTAGGGTTCTCAAACAAAATCCCATTATTTTGATATTGAACTCTTATAAAGTAGAAATCTCCTGATAGTGTTTTTTTTACTTTCAGAAATTTTGAGATGGAAGAAAGCTAAAGCTAGGCCCTAAGGGGCTGCAATTGAGGCCCCTCAGTGCGGATGCCTAGGGTGGGCGCGTCGAGGATGATCATTTTTTCCTCCGTGGTCCGATCGCCTTTGTTACCGTGCCCCACCCTTCGGCGATGCTGCAACAGAAACAATTAAACAAATATAGAAGCTTCGTCACCAGATGAGAATTTAGAGGGGAGGGGGCGCTACCAGAATCGCCTCTGCCCTCCTGTCCTGCTCATGGCTCCCCGCCATGAAGAGGCAGTAGTTGACCCCGTTGATTATGGGTTTGTGATAGTAGATTGATTATATCTCTCCACGTGTTAATGTCTTAAAACGGTAACTCACATGCTTAGGACGTTATAGGTATAATTTTCATGGTGGATGTCATTTCTATGGTGCCCTATTTGGTTTTAGACCGTGCAGGCGGAACATGCACATGAGCTGCGGGTTGAAGAAGACCATACATCAGACAACTAGAGGGACGTAGATGACGTGAGAGAGCGTCGACAGGGCTGCGAAAGGGTTGGGGACTATTTGGATTGGTTTAGGGTGGGTTCGGCCTATCGGATCCGATGTGGAGGACGCGTCCCTGCACGTCCTGGTAGCCCCAAATCGTCCCCACCGCATCGTTTAACCAATTACCAACTATGGGATGTGTGTGAGTGGTTCCGGACTACCCGGACACCGCATCGTTTAACCAATTACCAACATATTAGTCACATTGGACGGAAGTTAGAGGAAGTATATTAACGGGCAAATATCCAAATTGAACGAGCAAAAGGCATGAAATAAACACGTGCTCGATGAACTCCTCCAAATTACAAAAGATACATTTCTTGCAATCTGTCCATCTCCTTTTGGTAAGACTAACTTCCTATGAACCACATGAAGATCTTTATCTAGTTGTACTTCTAATTTTGTATGTATAATTTTATATATGTAAAAACTTACTATTACCATTTATCAAGTCCAGTTATATCGATTTTTTTTGTTGACTTTTACTAAACCCACAACGCAGGGTAATTCCGTACAGAGGGAGTATGTAAGTTTCTTGTGAGGAATATTAATGTTAAATTTAATCTCACCTCTGATTACTTCCTTTTGCCTCTCAAATAATTTTTCTAGCAACATAAATAAAAGCAAAAAGGCCAACAATACCGATTTCGTGGCTGGTGGTTTCGCGCCAAAGGTAATGATAGTGTTTTGTCTTGATCGTTCAGTCAAACTATTTTAAATCGGTCGGTTGTTTTGTGGTATGTTAAAATTGAACCGATGGTGTCCTGATGCACTACTTCCATTTGGACTTCCATGGTTCGTGGCTTGTGACGACGACAATGTCGACAAGGGACTGGGAGGCGACAAGATAGAAAAGCAGATAGACAGTTGATCATGGAGTACGTTTTGGAAAGGCAAAAAAAAGCAGTCGATTTTAGCCTCCCGTAAAAAACAGTTAGGAAACGGGCTTTAAACTTTCAAAATTGGCCATTGTGAGCTAGCAATTGCGAGTACGAGCTCTGAAACGTACCACCTTGACCACTACGGTCTGTGCAGACCAAGCCACCACCGTGACCATGTACCTCCCCTCCCCTGCATGCTGGATATAAGTAGACGCAACTCCATGGCAATTCTTCCATTGAGCCATTCAAAAACAAATCTTCTACAGAGCCCCACCGATATCTCCGATACTCTCCGTAGTTAGGGAAAAGAGTATTGCTAGCGCGATGACTGGTACGCTCACATCTATCCCTCTGAATCAATCCGTTTTCGTATTTCTGTTGCAAGTTTGTTCTGCTTAAGATCTTTGATCTTCGGATAAATGTTCTCTTGTCTTTCCCTCCATCTTCCTCTTGGCAGAGCAATGTTGTTTCCTTTTTCGAGATGTTTTGCCTTCGGGCAAGGTTTCTAAATGGGTCAGCTTTCACTTTGATTTCCTATTGGTGGTTTGTTCTGCATATTGCTCAAAGATCCTAAGTTTTTCTATTTTTTTAACGGGGTTTGTGCCTAAGATTTTCTTACTACACGTATACAAGTCCAGTCGAATTTATGCTTGAGATCTTTGATCTCCGGATGAATGTTATTATCTTTCCCTCCATCCTCCTCCTCTTCCATTTCTAAAAAAAAAAAAAATCCTCCTCCTCTTAGCAGAGCAATGTTGCTTCTGTTTTGGCTTTGGGTATGATTTTAGAACGGGTCAGTTTTCCATTTGATTTCTTAGACAAAGGCTTAATTGTTGTACATGACAGTAGTTTGAGAAAGCAGCGTTGGATTAGGAATTTATTTGCATCTTAGTAGTGGAACCGTGTGTTCTTGCACTCTTGCTCGGCCATCTGCTTCCAAGATTTAACCCACTTGTTGTCTTGTCTGAACTTTTGAAGGCCGCAACCCGGGAGCTGCACTAGCAAAGGTGGAGGAGGAGCATACCAAGGTAAAAGAAATCCCAATCCAACCTCTCAGTCTGTTGCGCGTTCGATCTCTCTGATCCATGTGCTTCTGTTTTCTTTCCTGCAGTCCCAGGTCGTCACCGAGATGCTCTGCTTCCACTACATGATCCTTGTTGTGGCGATCGGTCTCTCCATGTCTGGTCTGGGCTGGCCTGGTCCCGCTACAGTAGCCCCGCCTTGGCCGTCGTCGTCACCGTCTTCTACTTCACGCTCGTCACCATCGAGATGCAGGTCATCCTCGCCATCAGCATGGCGAGCAAGCCCGCCCCGTCCCGGATTCCATCTCCCTGAACGAGTGGATGGTGGCCATCTCAGTCTGGCTCTTCCTCGTCACCTACTTCCTCTTCTGCGCTTCCGTGAGCCTCCACGCTCTCGAGCCGGGCTACTGGGGCCTCATCGTCGCCGGGATCGCTAGCGCCGTGAACCTCGCCATGACCGTCTACACCATGCATGTAAGTTCGCGTGCTGTGTTTGGTTCGTTCCTGAAAGTTGCGCCTCATTTGCTTGATTTTTTTTTAGAAATGGGGTAGTCCCAGGCTCTGCGTCGAAATGATGCATACGGCCTCATTTGCTTGATGATTTTACCAAGTGTTTCTTCTCGAATTTTCCAGCGTCACGTCTAGCCGCGGAGGATGCATGTGGCCGAGGAAGATGGAGCATCTTGGAGTGTGGAGAAAGGAAATTAACCACATTTTACACAAATTCAAATGACATTTGCCTATTACTCCGCCGCCCAAACCCTAGCTGGCCTCTAATAGTCGTCGGAGAGGTAGATGACGCCGCCGTCCTTGGCTGCGGGCTGCCGCGGCGGCCCTGCCTCGCCTCCTCTTCAAGATGGTCGGCGGCCGTTCCGCGCGGGCTGCTGCTCCAGCGACGCGCATCGCCCAGTTAGTAGACCGGGCAGTCTTCCGGATCGATCGGGTGGCGCTGCAGGTGACATGGGGTCGCTGGTCTAGCGAAGGTGATCCACGGTGAAGCCAGGCGTGTGCCCGTCACCACCGGACATCCCAGAGAGGCGACGAGACACGCCATTCTAGGGGGAGCTTAAGTTGGGGCTCGGGGTCCTCCTTGACGGCGGCGACGCTACGCCGCTTCGGCCCTGACTCCTCTTTGACGACGACGAGCTTGCGCCGCTGACGTCGGGCATCTGCTTGACGGTGGCCGGGAGCTTGCGTGCACCTTGCTCCCAGGCTCCTCCTTGACAGCGGAGAGCGGTGCAGAGCGCGGTGCGGCCTGGCGTGGTGGATCTGCCGGGACGGTGGGTCCGCTGGCACGCTGGCGCGCCCATGCGAGCACACCCTCAAGCGTGCGGCCATGCCACCGGGCCTTGCGGCGCTTCGTCGCGTACTGCTCTGTGCCGTCCTAGTGCTCGAGAGCGGTGTCCCTTTCCTGCAGAAGCGATCGAACGAGGAGACGTAGTTGTTAGCGGCGTTGTCGGGTGACGTCGCTACTCCCGTGTCATGGCCTCTCGCAGCTCCAGAATTTGGCGCCCGACTTGTGTCAATGAAAAGACGGTCCCGCCTGTCAGAGGGCATGTGTCCGGTCACTGTCAGGTACCCCCAAGAGGGACTCCAAAGATGGGGACCTGTTCGAAGGTGCCGGACAGAATTTGAGTCGGGCCAGACACTTGGGGGTGGGGCGAATTTCGTGTCCGGCCCCCATTGGGCCTTTGGGTGTGCTTTGGGTGCTGCTGGTGGAGAGGGCCTTATTTCCATCTTTCTGTTGTGCGGGCTAAAGTCCAACGAATCCTAGGCTAGCTTTTCGACCCATGTTTTCAAATCAGTTCGTTTAGAAACTGGGCCTTGATTTCAAAATCCCTTTTCAAACCTAAACCAAAAACTTCAGTGCCCCAAAAATCGCGATGTTCCAATGCTTGACCTTTTGCAATGTTCTTTTGTTTTTCGCAGCCGCTCCAATACGGTCTGGCCTTTCTTTTTAAGATAATACATGTCTCATTTGTAAATAAAGATCAAATTCTAGGCCACGTAGATATTAACCTGACATAACTGAAATGGTAGGTTAACATAAAAAATATAATCCGGACCAAAGAAAACCCTCAGTCTACCCCTTTCCTCCGGCACAACCGTGGTAGAGAACCAAGAAAAAGTGGATTTAGATAACCTCGTCATCCAAGTTCGAGCAACTCCGTCGTTGATCTGCAGCTTTATCGATCTCGAAAGTAGTTTGTCAAAAGCAAAACCATTGCCGTTTAAAGAATCACACCAGGACGACACCCTAGACATGTTATCGAATTTCAGATCCGACACCCCGGCGCGACTACGTCGCCGGAGGAAACAAGATCTGACAGGCTCTAATTATGAACCCAGCACAAGATTCACTATCTTTTACGTATGTCACCAACACCGACGAGCGTCTACACGTACTCCTGGCCAATCTCCCGAGCTCTACTCCAACACTGGAACAAACGCCGACGCAACACTGATGACACAAGTCCACCATAAGGATGTCGCCGAGACACCATCTCCACTTGAACAGACTACCATCCGGTTCACTCGCCGACCACATAGTGGAACACCACATCGAAGAAGAATCCCGAACACTTTTATTCACCGCCACCCAAGCCAACACATTCGGCGGCCGAAAACTTAAATTACAGAAATTTAAAGCTACATTGATCAGCACACGCGAGATGCGACGACCCACTCACCACCAACGACCAGGCAGCCGTCAGCGGGAGCCGCCGGAGATCGGCGTCGGAAGGCTGGTCTTTCTGTCCTGGTGGAGCGGAGGAAAGCGAAAGAACCATACGGTCTGGTCTGGGAGCTCGTACTCTGCTCCAAAACGGGAGGCTGCCGTACGTATATAGGACATGTACAGTATACAGGAGAAGGAGAGTCCAACGGCAGCGCGAGCGCTGGTTCAGTCGTTCCGCTGCCTGACTGCCTCCGCGCGCGTCATCCGACATTCAGGAAGGTCGGGTTTTTTTTTTTCAGTCGTATCCAAGGAAATTTCTGAAGTCCAAGCATAGATAGGTCACCGGCCCACTTGGAGTCCGAGGCGGTTCGCCTCCTCTTTATCGTCGAGTTCCTTGTGTCGAGGGAAAATCATAGCGTGTACGAGAACGCGATTGAGAAGAAGGAAACCCTAGCCGACGTCCTCTTTCTCGTCCCGATCTGCTTGGTTGGTTGGTGGCGGTATGGCTATGGCGCTGCGCACAATGGCCGCGAAGCTGAAGCAGAAGATGCCCGCTGCTGTCCAGCGGGTTTTCGCCTCTTACCGTAATCCGGTTCGCTCCCCATCTCAATCTTCTACCGCAGTCTTAGTCTTCCGATTGATGCAATCGGTTGATTTGCCGTCCTGTAATGCGTGATTAGTCAGATATATTATTCTATTCTTTTTGCCTGACGAGGTCACGACGGAAATTTGTTGCATGTTCTCGCAGTGATGGAGATAGACCTTGTTGGTTAAATTTTATGTTACTAGTCGAAAACAGGGTTAGTATTTGTATTCAGAATCGACATGTGCCACCCATTACTTTTCTCTTACTAGAGACAGATTGATTTGGTTATCCCTTGTCATTAGCAATATATAGGTTTTTAGATGGAATTAAATTTGCAATATATTGCTGGAATTTCTTGTAGCCTTGATATTGATATTGATATTGGGATAGATAGATAGTCACTGCTTAAGTTGGTTCATTCTCCTATATTCAGCTTCACTTATCTGAACTGAATACCACAACTTCACCAATAAATGCCACTCATCCAGACAGGCTCTAATATTTGTTTTGGATCCATCATGTACCAATCCAGGATCTCTCTTTTACTAGGGACAATTTAAAGCTTGCCTTGATTTGATTCTTATTATTAGCAATTAGGTATTTAGACGAAATTAAGAAATGTTTTTCAATTGCTTGTTAATTCTATGTCGAACTTTGAGCCTACATTGGCTGCCATCTCTTCTTTAACTATCAAACTCTCGAACTTGTAGGCAACCAGCAGCTCTCCTACTGGCCTTGACCGCCTCGACCCAGAAATTCGGTAGGACACTAAACGTGCAAGATCATTCTCTGATTGACTTATTCATTGCACTATTGATCCTAACAGTCATTCTCATTCCTCTTCTGAAGCCGGGCAGTGGAGGAGTTTGTGAACCTAAACAGAAATAACCGCAGGGATGAGGCATTGGCCCGTGGTGCTGGCTTGGGTCTGGCAGCACTCACCTTGGCACTTGGGATTCGTCGACTTGGAAGTTGTGGATGATTCACTGGCTCAATAAGTGAATGGTTCAATGCTTGGAATATATGTCCTGCTCTGCATGTTTTAATATCTATTGGTATATACCCTGCGTCCTTATCTAGCCAGCGTACTACTGGCTCGTCTCATGTAAGAGCACTCTATATGACGAGGAATCCAAATTCTAAGAACTATTGATGATTAGGGATATAAGTTCTTTTATGGCATGAGATGTAAGAACACTCCATCTGTTGTTTGAGATCGATCTCTGACCTTGTTACTAATATATTATGCGTGTTTGTCTCGTTTCTATTTTATTGGCTGGTTGTTTTTTTTAAACGGAGGCAAAATATTTGCCTCATCCATTAATTAAGAAGAAGAGAATTGCCCGGTTTATTTATGGAAACCGGGCGAAAAGCATTACAAATTTGGTCGCGAAAGGCAGCCAAGCCACAACCCAAAGAGGCAAGCGGACTACTCCCAAATCATGACGCACCACGACCACAAAGACAGATACACAGGCGCTCCAAACACTCTAATCCTACAAGACGCCCAAGAAAGAACCTCACCAACACACAAGTGTCCCCATAGACCGGTGGTAAAAGAGCACAAACACAATGACGGACCAAGACCTCGAGAACTATCCATCAAGAAACCAGGGACGCCTTTCTTGTAGCGCCTCTCTTCATGCTTCTACACTTGCTTGAATTCTCCTTCAAAATGACGGGTCTAGAACTAGTGTCGCCTCTCTTACTCTTATGTCTGATGGCCTTCTCCTTCAAGAGACGACCAATCGTCTTGCCCGATGCAGGGTTAGCGGCAGCCAAAGTAGCGAAGAAATCACATATCTCCTTGGCGACGAGAGACCCTGGCACACGTGCCAACGCTCCAGATGCAGGAACCACGTTCCCAATGGACGAGAGTTTGCATCGATCACATCACCACTCTCACTCTCCCGGAATGGTGGCAGCACATGTCCCGTGAAGGCATGGCTAACCGCAAGGCTATGGCTTCTCTCGTCTTTCTAACTTCGTGGGAAGTGTGGAATGAAAGAAACGCGAGGGTCTTCCATAACAAGCATATGTCCTCTCTCAACATTCTAGCCAAGATCAAGCATGAGGCGAAGTTGTGGTCTCTCGCGGGTGCGAGACACTTGGGTGCCATTTTGCCAGGAGAGTAATCCGTTTGTAACTTTGTTGTGTCCTTGTTGGCCCCAAAACTTTGTTGAACTCTCTCTTAATTGATGATAAGGGGCAAAGCTTTTGCCCCACGTTTCTAAAAAAAATTACAAGTATTTCTTCTCGAATTTGTCAGTGTCGCGTCTAGCTGGGGATGCATGTGACCGAGGAAGATGGAGCGTCCTGGAATCTGGAGAATAGAATCCCCCTGTGAACTTGTAGGCTGGCCAGCATTTTACAGGGGGTTGTTAATCATTGTGTTGTTTTCTGTCCGTGTGTTGATCGTTGATTCTTCACTTAACTGCCTACTAGTACTGTTTGCATATATATACTACTGGATTAGAAGTAGGGATCACCTTATTGAGTATAGGAATTTGAAGCTGGAATGTGTGTGATACTCTGTTTCGTTTAACTTGGAATGCTTGTGTAAATCTATCATTTTCCTCTTTTTCAAAATTTATGTTAATTTTTGCCCTGAGCGTTTCAGTTGTTGTGAACCATGATATAGTTTCTGAGGTGACTTGCACCTTTGTAGGAGAAGGTTAGTTGAGATAATGTTGCATGGGTGAAGTTATTTCCCTGGATCTGCTGTGCAGGCCAAAGTCCAATGGAGCCTGGGCTAGAGCTTTCAGCCTATGTTCTCAAATTTGGTTCGTTCAAAAACTGGGACTAGATTCCAAGTTCCATTTTCCAAACCTAAATCGAGAACTTCAATGCGAAAAGGAAAAAAACATAATGTTTCAAGGGCCTTTTACTATGTTCTTTCCTTTCTCGCCGCCGCTCCTAGGACCCGGTTATACAAGTTACAAGTAGACAAACCGCAACGACAGTGCAAAGTGTAGGAGCCAGCAGGCAGCTGCTTTGTAGATGAACACATACGTACGGAACTTCCACATTGCGATTTATTTTTTGGCATAGAGCACGAGTTCAAAGAAACGCGAAGATAATATGTTGGCGAATAGTCGAATGCAGAAAAACTCACTTCTACGTGCTCCCTTGCAATTTTAGAGCCACGATCCCTACAAGGTGAAAGTCCACACACGAATGGCTCGCCACCAAAGTCCAAACCCAGTCGTGAAAAATCCAAACACAAAGCCTAAGAGCTCGGATCCTCTCCGCTCCTCAACTGTGCTCTCGGAGCCGAACACATCAACTCCACAGAGTCAGAAGAGCGGAGCGGAGCGAAAGGGGCTACAGTTCATTTTCACGGAGCGCCTAAAACCGAGCTCCGCGCACTCCGTGGAGTCAGAAATCCTGGAGCAGATTTGGTGTAGCGGAAAAGTCCGAACAGACTCTAAATCAGAGTCTCACAATTACTCTTCATGATCCAGCCACCTGCAATCAGATTGTTTGCATGTCTGGCGTATGCGCGTGTCAGCGTGTGTTTTAGGGACTAGTTTTTTTTTCTATGAAGAGTAATACACTCAACTTATGCAACAACTCACTATCATGAATAATTCAAAACATAGAGGATGAATAAGCCCAAATTATTAAAAATATATATATATATATATATGTAAGGCACACGGTAACCACCATCGACATCAACCATTGTGATGGCAACACATAGAGTGCGATAATGTTGTCCAAAAGAACATAGACGCCGTCTCCCATACAACTCGGCAACGAATATGCATAAACCTTGTGGACGAGAACCATGGAACGTGTCATCTCAGACTATTTTCAGCCTGAATGCCGGGCCTTTCAACCAATGCTCACACACAGTTCTAATGTGATCAATGCCACACAACCAAAACTATTTCCGTCTGACGATTTAATCGACTGTGATGAAAGTACTAGACACCACTGAAAGCTAGTTTAAGGCCCCCTTCGACAATGCCATACCATCCCTGCAATCGAAAATGACCGACTTGGGGAGGCCTTAAAAACATATTTTATATTGTCTAGCTGCAACCGCGACCGCACAACAACCCCATTCTGCTGACCGAAACGGCACGAAAGGCACAATATCCTGCCTCAGATCAGGGCACAACCATACCGTGAGTCATCGCCGACGAGGCTCCGTCTTCAATCCTCTTGTCGTTGTCACACCTGTCTTCAAAACCACTGCAGCCTAGATCCACATGCGGATGTACCGTCGCAGCGATGCCACCACCAAAAAGTTCTGGGGCATTCGTTCCGATTTGCAAGATCTACCAAGCGTAACGTTGTCTAGATCCAACAATCCAATGACAATATTAACTGATCATGGGAGCCGCACTAGGGTCGGAGGTCCACGCGGCGGGAGGGGACGAGAACCTGTCGGCTTCCTCCGTTGGTGGCGGGCGGATGGAGGACATGGGAGACGATGACAGTGGACCTGTCGGCTTCCTCCGACGGTGGCGGGCGGACGAAGGACATGGGAGACGATGGTAGGGGTGGCTAGGGTTTCACCACCTAGTAGGTTGCACTTAGCCAAAAACAAAGAGACAAAATGTCAAAACAACCATCCAATGACAATATAAATTGATCATAGTACCCGGTTTGTTTCATCTCAATATGGCACATGTACAATAAACTCTTAATATTTATCAAAATTAACCCATGGTCAATCTCTGATAATGTTTTGTTCCAAGTTTCATACTTCTTTAATGAACCCTTTCCGTAAATTTTGTACAACCTGTTGTGAAAATCTTGGTGAAAAAATATGCTTCACTTTATGATGTTACGTCCATTTCAAAAGAAGTCGTAATGAACACGATCGATCACATGGGCTCTGCTCGCCATGTAAAAGCTTGTAAAAGCTTGTCCATGCTAGCCACAGCTCGTGTCTTGCATCATTTTAGCTAGCCGCGTCCCGTATCCTCATTTGGGAGGAGCACTGGGTCTGGCTCGGTTCCTCATCAGCGACGAGAATGGAAAAAGGCCAGGGAAGGCATGTGGTTGTTGCTGACGCGCTTGCTAGCTGCAATTCATCACCCGTCCCCAATTCTTCCTTCACGAGGTCGAGGCCGATAGTGCTTATCTCTCTTTCTCCGCTTCCAGCCCAGTCGATCGTCCTCAACTATTCTCTACTCCTTGCGTGGGCAACACTAGCTGCTAGCACATGACGCCGTACAACCAGGGCTTCCTCGACGGCTGCCTCACCATCATCGGCATCCTCGGCCTGATGTGTCTCCTCCTCTGCTTCATCTCCTGCATCCTCGCCAGCTATGAGGCGATGGAGGAGGCCCAGAACCAGGCCGTCGGAGACCAGGCGGGAGGCGGTGGCCTGGCCGGAGGCGAGGCGGTTTGAAGCTCCATCGCCGCCTGCAACATCCCGGCCGCTGGTATGTCCTCGTGTTGTAATTCTTGGATCTGAAGTTGGGGTTTAACTTTTCGGATGCTTTACCAACCTGTGTCTCTCATCGATTTCCTCAGCGTCCCATAGAAGATGCATCCTGCCGGAGGAGGAAGATGAAGCATTTTGCAGCCGCCACCTTCATAGACTTGTAGGATTAGAAACTGGCCAACCTAGCTTACCCATAGCAGTGGCCCTTATGTGTTATTTTCTGGCTTTGTCTTGATCATGGACGCCCCACTTTATCATCTGCGTTATGTTTGCTCTTAGAGGAGATTTTAATATATTCAGTACAAGCACTTGAGTGTTGGATGTTATGTGACTCTATTATGTGAACGACTTCTTAACGGGAATATGATCTTGTCTGCGTTCATCCATTGTTCTTCTGTTCTTGGTACAATTTTTTTTAGGTGTTTTCATGGTACAAATTTACAGTTATTTTTTTTTTGCCGTGAGAAATTTGCTGTCAGTCTTACCTTACGCGTTCGAATACGTATGAGCCCATGTAGATGTAGTCACTATAGCTTGCTGCAGCCAGGCAGCGCGACAAATCACCCGCTGAGCACGCGGAGCCACGACGCTGTTCCAGTTTCAGACTGAACTCGTGTGGGAGCAGAGCACGGTTGTTCGACGGCAGTGCACGGCGGCGCAGTCAATCGCCACTCGCCGGACACCGTGTGTCCTGCTAGCAGGTTGGTACTCGCATGACAGTATAAGGGCATCGGCGTAGAACAACTCATGAGAGTTCACGTTATGATTGGTCAAGCTCTCTTGGGAGATTGGATCAACTCTGCAATGAGTTGCAACCAGCTATGTTTTCTGAAGCTATTTACAGAGACTGTTATATGGGCCAAATTAGATCCTTGGACCAAATCTGTTATATGCTAGCTACAGAGACTCGCTCTACTATATGGTATCGAGCTCAAAGGTTTGTGCAACTTATCTATCAAGCCACACTTTTTACTTCGAGATAGCGCATTCCACTCAAGCCGGCAATTCCGCCCATGGGCACGTCCGCCCACGGGCACCCGATCCTAATGGGCAGGGTATGGGTCGCTATGTTCGCCCATGGGTCTCGCCCGTGGGCGACCCGATTAGTCGTGGGTAGGGTATGGGCAGACATGTGTACCCATGGGCGACCTGATGGGTAACCCGATTAGCTGACATGTGGGGTCTCATAGTAAGACATGACAAGAGCCCATGTAATTTTCAGCCCAGCCAACAGTCCAAATCCAACACGCACCGCACTAAGCCACTAACCCTAGGTGTGTGTGACCGTGTGAGTCGACCATCCCAGTACCCAGTCTCTCCCCGTCCCCGCCGCAATCCCTCTCCCCTACTCTCTTTCTCTGCTCAGTGCTCACGCCTCGCGGTGCTCTCCGCTCCCCTCCCTTTCCCGGCAGCAAAACGGCGGCGCTGACCCGCCACGCCGTTGCTCCACTGAGCCGCCGCTCTGTTGCGCCGCCACTCGCTGCCGTCCCCAACGTCCACGACGCCGCCGTCCCCAACTCACAACCGGCCTCGACGCCGCCGTCCCCAAGGACCCCGCGCCGCCGTCCCCGACTCCCTGCCGTCGCCCAAGGACCCTGAGCCGCCGCCTTCCTTCTTCGCCCCAAGCAGCAGCTTCTCCCCGCCGTCCCGTCGCGCTCTGCAGCTTCTCCCTGCTGTCCCCTACTACCTGCCGGCTGAAGGTGACACATAAAATATGCCATTTTGGAGTGCCAGAATTGACATGAGGAGCTGTTGTATGTAGACCCGACGGGCGACCCGACGGGTCGGGTGACCCGACGGGTACGGGCATGGGCATGAAATCTGACCCATGGGCAGGGTCACGGGCAGAGAAGCTTGCCCATTTGTTAAACGGGCATGGGTCTGGAAGAGGTCGACCCGACCAAACCCGACCCGATTGCCGGCCTTACATTCCACACTTCTTTACTTCGCTATAGAAGTAGGATCCCAGCCCACAATACAATCAGTAGTTTACTTAACTGATATAAAGAGTTTCCCCTGCCTGCCCCTACTATCAATTGATAATACTGTTATGAGGTTGGAGCATTGGCAACTAGTAGGGGAGGTCCTATACTACGCAATACGCGGACGGTGCAGAGCTCCGCGTACCCCTCCGCCCCAGCGCGACACTATTGGGCTCGGCCCATTACCGGCAGACCGTTTCGCTTCATTTTTTTCCCCTGTTTCGCTACCTCGGACGGAACAGTCATTCGGAAGATAATAATTTAATAATATGGACACACTTTTGGAAAAGAAGAGACCTTTTTAATTTGGAACCATTTTCAAAAATGAATAATTTTTAAATTTGGAACCATTTTCAAAATGGAACCATTTTCAAAATGGAACCATTTTTAAAAAATGAACAATTTTAAATTTGGAACCATTTTCAAAATGAACAATTTTCAAATTTGGAAACATTTTAAATTCGGAACCATTTTAAAATTTGGAACCATTTTAAAATATGGAACCATTTAAAAAATGAACAATTTTCAAACTTGGAACCATTTTTAAATTTGGAACCATTTTAAATTCGGAACCATTTTCAAATTCATAACCATTTTCAAAAATGGAACCTTTTTAAAATTGAAGATTTCAAATTTGGAACCATTTTTAAATTCGGAATCATTTTAAATTTGGAACCATTTTTAAATTTGGAACATTTTCAAAAATGGAACCGTTTTCAAAATTGAACATTTTGAAATTTGGAACCATTTTAAAATTTGGAACCATTTTAAATTCGGAACCATTTTTAAATTGGGAACCATTTTGAAAAATGGAACCATTTTAAATTTGAAACCCTTTTAAATTTGGAACCATTTTTAAATTTGGCCCAAATTTTATATTTGAAACCATTTTAAATTTGGAACCATTTTAAAAATAGAACCATTTTAAAAATGAATCCAAATTTGGAACCATTTAAATTCGGAACCATTTTTATATTTGGAACCATTTTAAAAAAATGGATCCATTTAAAAAATGAACAATTTTCAAACTTGGAACCATTTTTTAATTTGGAAGCATTTTAAATTCGAGCCATTTTAAATTCGAAACTATTTTAAAAAATGGAACCTTTTAAAAAAATGAAGATTTTCAAATTTGGAACCATTTTTAAATTTGGAATCATTTTAAATTCGGAATAATTTTTAAATTTGGAAACATTTTCAAAAATGGAACCGTTTTCAAAATTGAACAATTTTCAAATTGGAACCATTTTTAAATTTGGAACCATTTTAAAATTCGGAACCATTTTTAAATTGGGAACCATTTTAAATTTGGAACTCTTTTAAATTTGGAACCATTTTTTAATTTAGCACCAATTTTAAATTTGGAACCATTTTAAATTTGAAACCATTTTCAAAATAGAACCAATTTAAAAAATGAACATTTTTTAAATTTGGAATCATATTTAAATTTAGAACCCTTTTAAATTTAAAACCATTTTTAATTTGGTAACATTTTCACAGAATGGACAATTTTCGAAAAACAATTTAAAAAAAGAACGAAAAACAAAATAAGAAAAAGGAAACGAAAACAAAACAGAAAAAGAAAAAGAAAAAGATACGAAAAAGAAAAACAGAAAATGAAAAAGAAACGAAAAAGAAAAAAAACAGTGCGGCGCGGTCCGTCGGCAGGGACGGTGAAAGGACAAGGATGTCGCCTAGAGGGGGTGAATAGGCGATTAAAACTTTTCCGGTTTAGGCTTGATAATTGCGGAATAAAACTATGTGTTTAAATTAACAAGCGAACAACCTAAATAAACTAGGCTCACCTATGTGCACCAACAACTTATGCTAAGCAAGACAAGCAACAGGGTGATAGCAATATAGAATACTTCAAGCACGAAGTCTATCACAATGTAAAGTGCATAAGTAAAAAGCTCGGGTATAGAAATAACCGAGCAGCGGAGACGAGGATGTATTCCCGAGTTCCTCCTTGTTAAGGGAGTACGTCTCGTTGGAGAGGTGTGAACCAACACAATGGTTCAACAACCACAAAGGTTTCACCTTCTTCTCCGATGAACCGCACACAAAGGTTTGGTTCACCTTCCACTATCGGAATCCTTCGAGGCGAAATCCGGAGCCTTTCAACAACGATCCGGGGCACAACCCACAACGGGATTGGGGGCTCCCGAACAGCTACAAGTGACCACCAAGGGTCTCAACCACCACACGAGCGTCTAGGGTCCAAAGCCCAAGAGTAACAAGTTCACAAGCTTTCAACTTCCACGAATCCTCGTGGAGAGCACACCGATGCACCAAATGCAAAAGGCAAGAGCACAAGTGCTCAAATCCTTCACTCTCAAATCCCACCACAAGCAACTAATGCTTATGGGGGAGAAGAGAGGAAGAACAATGAAGAACACAACAAATGGAACTTCAAGATCAAGATCTACTAGGTTCCCCTCACTTAGAGGAGGAATGGATTGGATGAATATGTAGATCTAGATCTCCTCTCAATTTCCCTCAAAGATATGCAAGAATCATGGAAGGGAATGAGAGGAAGGCAAGCTTTTTCCAAAGACCAACAATGGAGGAGAGAGGGGAGAAAAACTTGCTCAAGAGATGTTTTTAAACCAATGGGGAAGAAAGCCCCTTTAAATAGGTCCACTAAAAATATGGCCGTTGGCAGTTTTTTCCGCGAGCTGCGCTTGAGAGCCGGCCTGGGCCGGGCAGGCGGCCGGCCTGGCAACCGAGGCAGCCGGCCTGGCAGCCGGCCTGGGCCGGGCAGGCGGCCGGCCTGGCACCCGATGCAGCCGGCCTGGGAGCCGGCCCGCGCAGAAATAAAACTTCTGAAATTCATATCTTTTTCAATAAAATTCCAAATGCGATGAAACCAACTTTGTTGGAAATATTAAGGGTCACAAATATGGAGGAGATATCACACATGGAGGTGTGGACCTTATCTCGAGAAGGGCCGGTAATATTTCCAACACCGAGAACGCAACAAGTTTTTCATCCGGACTCCGTTTTCAATGATCTTGGGCTTGCTCCGAAGATAATCACAAGCACAACACGATCATGCATATACACATCATAGTCCATCATGTGAGGAGGATAACACAAGAGAAGTTTGACCTCTCTACAAGAGACGAACCGGTAAAACCTCCAACATAAAAACACCACTAGATATCCAAATGAAATCCGTTTTTGATGAACTAGATCTTGGTATGGAGATAAACACAAGCTCTAAATTCTCACATGAATAAAAGCCAAATAAGAACCAAGAAAGGTGATATGCCAAATATGCAAAGTTTGACTCTCCACAAAGGTGCGATCAAGTTACTCACTTGAGAGCCCCTCTTGATAGTACGCCGTCTATCCTATAACCCGGTCTCCCACTAACACCATGAGACCGGTAAAATAGAAACCCTATCAAGATCATACCTTTGCCTTGCGCATTCCACTTGAGCTAGATGATGACGATCTTGATCTCTTCAAGTGGACCACCTTTCTTGATTGCGCTTGCTAGCACATGCTTGATGAAGACATCTCCAATTGCTCCCCCATACTCCATTATGGGAGAGCCTCGCTAAGCTCCGTCTTCATGTATCCACTTGCGCTTCATATTCTTCTCTTGATATAGATAATGGCTTGGAGATAAACATGAAGTTCACTCAATCTTCTTTTCCAAGCCATGCTTGCAATAAGCTCAACTCGCCACATGACCATTTTCATATAAACCCTTGGATGGAACCTTGGTCATCATGAAATCTTCTAGAGTCCAACATATGAACTCCAATCTTTTCCTATGGACAAGATCTACAAGTATATCTCAATGCAAACATTAGTCCATAAGGATTGTCATTAATTACCAAAACCACGCATGGGGCAACACATGCCCTTTCAGACGGGCCTGGCCCAAGTGGAGTCGGGGGGTACGCGGAGGATGGTAACCTCCACGGTACGCGTCATATAGGTTTTCGCAACTAGTAGTACTCATTATTAAATTAAAAAAATGTAGTACTCATTATGGGCTGAGCTTACTTTGGTCTGAGAATCCAAACTACATTTTCACTTTTGGCTAATCCTAAATATGCTTAGGAAAATGCCGACCTTTCTAGAGGTCGTCTCTTCCTAGAGCGTGTAAGTCACGTACTAATCGCGCGTGTGTACTAATCGCTCGTGTACTAATCCCAGAGCGTCCCACACGATCGATCAAAGCCTGTTATAATATCCGAATGAGCGAGCGGGAGACGTAGTGATACATACGTGTTCAGGAGCCGCATGTACGTTCAAGAGTATCGGGAAGTACAAGTACAAGTGTACAACACATATATTCGAAAGTATAACGCATGTACTTTCATGTACATGTATACTAATAGTAGTACACTAGTCGCATTGATATATTTTCAATTTCATGATGGGTGTGGGCATATTTTCAAAATGGAGCGTGGGTGGGCGTACTTTTAACTTTAGGGCGAACGTACTTCCAACTTCAGGGTGGAGATACTTTCAGGTGCAGCGCGATCGCCTTTCCAAAGTACAGTGCAGACTGTACTTCCAAGTTCAGCGCGGGTGTTCTTTCAGTTGTAGTACGTATACACTAATACGAAATACAAAGTACACAAAATGGAAGTATATTAAATTGAAAATCGGAGTTCAACTGCAATAGTTTCAAAATTATAAACAGAAAAATTCGTCAAAACCTATCAATCGGGATATATTTTTGAATATCTCGAAGCGAGGAATGCATTCATGAAAACCGTTCGTATTTCAGACAAACGGTTCAAAAGTTATTTCATTTAAAAAGGAAAACTACATCAAACCGACTTTACCATATTTGTTTCTCTCTCAGCCTCCTCCCACTTTTATTCTCTTCGCGACAATTGGTAAACATGTACATTACGCAGGTTGAAGTACATATAATATGAAAACAAAATAAAAACAAAGTACAAAAGTACACTAAAACCCACACATGGTGTTTTGACACTTGGTGAGCATGTACATTACACAGGTTGAAGTACACATAATATAAAACGAAGTATAAAGTACACTAAACCCCGGACATGGTGTTTTGACTCGTAGATCTAAATCCACCCGTTGTGGAAAATGTATCTTAAATGCATTTCAAAATGTCAAGAAAATTCAAAAGCAAGTACCCAATTTATTCTCTCGTTGCCACACCTCCGGTAAACGATTTTACGAACCGTGGGAGCAGGTAGCTACTTTGCAGTTTGCACATGAACACGGGACAGGACCACGCATGCGCATAGGGGATGTGCGAGTACGAGAAAAGCAAAGATAAGGTGGTAAGCGACAAAATCACCTGTCTATTCGTGATTGGCATTCATGCTCGGAGGCAGCTGGTGGGCGCATTGAAACCGCAAGCCAGCTAGAACAAACTTCACCCCAGTGTTTAAATGCTTCTGTGGTCTCCGGCCACTCCACTCAATCGGCGTTTGTAGTGTTGCATAAAAAGTGAGCTGTGCCAAACATCACTTGGAAAAAGATCAAGGAGAGAAGACGATGAAGCTTCTCCCTGTCACCCTCGCTCTCCTGGCCCTCTTCCTCGTCGCCTCCTACCAGAATCTCACCGTGGCTGCAGGTAAATTAACCAGACCCAGGCACTCCTGCTCTGTTATTCATACTGATCCACTTCTTTAGCTATCGGGCAAGTAGGAATTGCAGGAAATCACTGATGGACAGTTTTTTTTTTCATGTGGTGCAGATGGAGATGGTGGCGTTGTTCCTGACAGCGTGTGCGACGGCAAGTGCAAGAAGCGATGCTCGCAGAAGGTGGCTGGGCGGTGCATGGGGCTGTGCATGATGTGCTGCGGTAAGTGCGCCGGCTGCGTGCCGTCAGGGCCGTTCGCCAGCAAGGACGAGTGCCCCTGCTACAGGGACATGAAATCCCCCAAGAGCGGTCGCCCGAAGTGCCCCTAGATCGACTAGGATAGCAGCTCCGGCAAGGCTCCGCTCACTCGCCGTCCGGTGCTTTCCTTCTTCCCGCTAGTGATGGTGGCGAGTGCGGTGAGGAGCAGTTAGGGATTAGTGAGCTTTGTTCTGAATAAGTAGCGTTATTAGATCTGGTTTAGGAGCAGTTCCTTCTCGCGCATCGTGTGTCCTCGACTTTGTACTTTTGAAGTGTTGTTTGATGCATAACATGAGGAATGGTTAGTACTCAGAATGTCATTCACCTCACCCAAAGTGGTCGAGATTCGATGGTTTAGCATCATGCTTTCTTTAGGAAATCTGCTGATTTCTGCGAACTTCAGCGTGTTCGCCTGTGCTTCTTTAGCTCCTGGAGAAGATCTGGTGGGCTGTATGTCCTGAACTGGCTGGCGTGCTTCGGGCCCTGTCCTGGTGGGCTTAATTTAATATGGGCCAAGTGGTCGTAGCGGAACTCTGCTTCGTCCAGTCCGACGCGTCGCTAGTGTTCTGGGGCAAGGCTTGCGCGCGCGCGCAAGCTACGCTCCTGTCGCTCGGTTTCGGACAGCCCCGCACGTGGGGTTCCGACAAGGACGCGACGGGAGGAGGAACGCGCCGGAGAAGAAGAAGACCGTCGCGCCCCCGCCGCCATCGCCGGCCAGGCCGCCTGCCTCCGCCCCCCGCGCTCGGCGCCGCTACCGCGCCGCCTCCGCGCCCCGCCCTCCTCCAACCGCGGCCCACCGCCGGTCCGGCGCCGCCCCGGACCATCCCTCTAAACCCCCCCCCCCCCCCACCCCGAAGCTCGTCGCCGGCGACCCACCCCGCACCCCCAGCCCTAAGGTTCCTCCTCGCCTCCGCCGCGGCTCCGGCTCGGCCTGGCCCCGATCTCGTCGCCGGCGAACCGCCCCACCCCACCCCCACCGTTAAGTGGCGAACCGCCCCACCCCCACCCCCAGCCCTTCCTCGCCGTCGCAGCCTCCGCCGCGGCCAGCCGCGGCTGCGGCGGCTCCGGCTCGGCCTGCCCTGAGTTGGTGCGTGCGGGAGAGAGAAAATAGGGGAGGAGAGGAAGAAGACGATGGGGGAGAGAAGAGCACGTGGTGGGACCCACCACGTGTGCCCACCGCGTCAACGCGTCCGTCCACCACGCACGCGCTCGCTCACGCGCTGTGGAACCGCGCGAGCCGTCGCTCGCGCAACAGCTAGAGAATCCCAGTGTTCTGCTCGCTCGAACCTCGGGAGCCTTTACGAGTTTTTTTTGTACGAGTTGTTGATTTTGTTCTTGAAATAGGAATTTTGCTTCTTTCAGGGTCAATCTTGGTGCGTCCAGACACGTGCACAAAGTCCATTCGACCTGCTATCGGTTCAACGAGAACAAGAACTGAAAAGTAAAACGTGGTCATGTTAATATGTTATCGCAATTCAAGCTTACATAGTTACATGGAAGCAACAACTATACGACAATCGTGCAGAGAATTAGGCGATCTCCTACCTAAATGTATCCACAATCTCACCTGCCCCCACTTTTTCTCCAGAAAATCACCTGCCCTGATCTACTATTAGTATACGAAACAATCAACTGACCACACCTCACTCTCTTGTTTTCCTTCTCGTGTAAAACCTTAAAATAAAGTGCATCGCCTCGGCCGCTGTGTCTGGGTGCGCTGCCCGACCGATGCCCATGACACTGGTTGAAAACATGGGGAAATTACAATTTGAACTAGTTGTACCTGCAATCCATTATCAGATGTCCCACTTTGAAGTTTCAAAAAATTGTGAAATAAATCATGGACATGAAATCTGTTGTGTCTTGTGCACCCACAAATGTTCATCAAAAAATATGACCATATGTGTCCTGTGCAAAAAAGACAAATAAAGTGTGAATAGCGCATGATACTATTCATTTAGGTCTTTCTCTTTTTGCACATGTCATATATGGTCATGTTTTTGGATAAAACTTTGTGGGTGCTCAAGACATAACATAATCCATGTCCATGATTTATTTCGCAATTTTTAAAACTCCGAAATGAGACATCCGATAATGGATTGCGGGTGCAGCTAATTGCAAAATATTTGGGCGAGAAACGGTCGACGAATAAACCAAACGGTGGGAACGGGGCAATGCCGCCGCGGCGCCTGTGGCATTATCCACGCACGTGCAGTCTAGTGGCGGAGCTGGGATTTGCAGCTAGTGATGTCAAAATTCAAAATAAACTGCAATGATGTCAATAATTAAGACTTATGGGGTCAATTATGGTCTATTTATAGCTGGGACTTCATTGCTTATTTTTTATTTTTTTTGTCGCTTGACCACGCAATCTGTGTGCAGCTCCGCCACTGGTGCAGTCACCGCACGCAACAGCTGAGAGTAACGTGAGAGGCCACGAGAGAGCAATACCCTGTCTACTGTATTTATGAACTGGTCAGACAGGACACAATGATGCAAACGTGGGCAGATAGGATACAACGATGCAGACGTGCCAAGATCTGTGACTCAGCTTCTTTCCAACAAATGAAAAGATCTGTGACTCGAGGACGCGCTGTGGCGCGTTGGTCAGGTTCGGCAGTGGCCAATCGACCGGCCCGAGCTCGACTCCCAGCGGGAGCGAGTTTCGGGTGCCTCACCCGTGCGGCACTGTTCAAGTGAACAGTGTTGCACTGAGCCATTTCCACCGCGGTTCGACTCTGGTTTTGTGGTGTGCCCACCACCGCAGGGGTTTCCCGGAAGTTCTAGGCTCGCGGAAGGCTCATAGTCTTAGTATAGTCTGGTTAGGTCTAGCTTGGGCACAGGTGGCGTGTGTGTGGTGTTGTGTGTGTGTGGAGTGCGTTGTGCGTGAGTTCAGATACTACAGATGTACTAAGTCTTGGAAATCTCAAAAAAAAAAAGATCTGTGACTCAGCTCAGTCATAAGTCCGGACCCAGCTTTGCTCACGGGAAAGCTCACAACAGAGCTCGGTCATATCTCAAAACTCCTCACCATCTTTGCCACGAAGAAGCTCAGAGCAGCGATGATGCTTAGAGCAATGCAGCTCCTCCTCAGGTCTCTCATTTTTCCTTTTTGTGCTCAGAGCAATTAGGTGTTGGTTAATTGTTTTGTTTCTGCTTGTTCATGGAGGAACAAGCAAGTTTAGCTGATCATTTGTTCTCACCTATGGGATGTGGATGCAGGAGGGACAACAGCAGAGCTGCGGGAACCTTGCTACGAGGCTTCTCCACGGCGTCGTCCAACTGCCAGAGGCTAGCCGGCAAGGTGGCCGTCATCACCGGCGCGGCCAGCGGCATCGGCAAGGCGACGGCCGTCGAGTTCATCCGGAACGGCGCCAAGGTCATACTCGCCGACATCCAGGACGACGCCGGCCGCGCCGTGGCTGCCGAGCTGGGCCCGGACGCCGAGTACACCCGCTGCGACGTCACTGACGAGGCGCAGATCGCGGCCGCGGTGGATCTCGCCGTCGCGCGCCACGGCCGCCTCGACATCCTCTACAGCAACGCCGGCATCTCCGGGTCCGCGGCGCCGGCGCCCCTGGCCGCGCTCGACCTCGCCGACTTCGACCGCGTCATGGCGGCCAACGCGCGGTCCACGTGCCGGCGTCAAGCACGCCGCGCGCGTCATGGTGCCTCGGCGCACCGGGTGCATCCTCTGCACGGGGAGCACCACGGGCATGCTCGGCGGGGTCGCCGCGCTACCCTACAGCCTCTCCAAGGCCACGGTGGTGGGCGTGGTGCGCCTCGTGGCGGAGGAGCTGGCGCGCGCCGGCGTGCGTGTGAACGCCATCTCGCCGCACGCCATCGCCACGCCGCTGCTCGTCCGGTCGCTGGCGAGGGCGAACCCGGGCGTCGGCGACGAGGCGCTGAAGCGGATGGTGGAGAGGGGCATGAGCGAGCTCAAAGGGGCGGTGCTGGAGCTGGAGGACGTGGCGAGAGCCGCCGTCTACCTGGCGTCCGACGAGGCCAAGTATGTCACCGGCCATAACCTCGTGGTGGACGGCGGCTTCACGGTCGGGAAGCCGATCAACCTGCACCCGGCGACCTGAAAGATCCGCTGCTACGAACGTTGTTTCCATTGTGTTAACCGGACAAGAATGAATCGGTAAACGTGGTTCTCCACTGAGTGCCAAAAGAAATATCTTGTAATAATAGTACCGTCCTTTTCAATTATGCGGCTATGTAGCCTGCGATGTTATCTAAATATAAAAAAATTTATGCGGCTATGTACTCCAGTTTGCAAGAATGGTAAAAACAAATCTCCTGAATTGATGCCATCGGTGAAGATAAAATTTTCCGTCCATGAAACTTAAAATAAGCACATCGCAGCCGAAGCATGTTTGATGTAAACACTAAACACGGTACTCTCAGGTACTAAATTCACCCGACAAAACTTATACACTGAATCAATTGCCATCGGAAAGACAACGCTCCTTTCTTCTCCATATTTTTGAACGGAGAAACGATCTTGGTGCAACCAAGAAACCAGTCAATCAGTCATCAATCGAAAAGCAGGAAATGGGTCGCCCTCCATGCAACAGAAAATTTCTGCTGATATCAGCCCCACCTTACATATAAGCAAAGTATCGGATTAACTGTGTGATCTAAGCTGAGCATTTCATACTCAAATAGGTGAAGAAAGTATTGTTGCTCAGAACAAATAGATGCAACATGTTTGTCGGTTCCAGACACCAGTATGGAGTAGAAAAAGAAAAAACCATGCCTACAAAGAGAATGAATTTCTGGCAAAAAAAAAGTCTACAAAGACAGACCAAGAGTATGCGCAAAACCCGAATACCACTCATGCCTAAAGAACGAAACCTTGTTGTCACAGATATATTACTGAAGAAACAGAATATCCTCGACACTTATCAAATAGATATTACAACATTAGAGTCGATCGGTACGCTTTGTGTCTGATCTATTCTATTTAATCTACATTACATGAGGAAAAAAACTCCTACTGTAAGCCTCAAGAGGAAGCTCTTGATCTGAATCGCTACAAAGTTCGTGAACTAATGCTCTAAGTTTTGAACCGACAAGTCATGTAAATCTTGTGCTTCTTCTGTAAGCTAGATGCTTTGTGTTACATACAAAGAAAACGGACTACTCCAACAGCAGATGCGCACCACTGCAATATGGCAGCCCACATAATAGTATCTCTACCAAAGAATTACCTATTCGTTGCTCAGTCAACGAGCTCCAATATTATAGGGGTTGGAGTTCTTGCTCAGGCCCCACCGAGTCCACGGGTCTATATGCAGCTTGACCTCTAAATTTCTTTCTCCAGAGATACAGTCCTATAAAGGCCGACAACGATAGCAAAATAACTAGCAAAATTCCAACCAGTATGGAGACGACATGTTCTTGCAACCATGACCTGTAACAAAATTTGATGGAAAGTCAATGCAAATGACATTTTGTAGGAGAAATGAAAATCAAATAGCACATCGAAACACCATTCAATCAAATCTGTTCTTGGCGAAGACAAACCCCACAATCTGGAAGAGGTGTTTCTTGGTGAAGTTGTTTGAATTTAACTTAAGCACCAGAATTTTACGAGAAATGACATTCTTCCGAACAGCACCGTAGGATATTCCTTAGATAAGGAGTGCTAGTGATACTTGATCCTTCTGAGCCACTTTGCCAGGTAACTGAGTTTCTACATTCACGTGCCGCGATTGCACAACAAAATTATGTACTAGGCTATGTTCCAAGAAAAGACAGAAGAATGACAATGATGCTACAAATTAGTGTGACGATAGCTGCAATGCAGTACCAAATGTTCGAGCCATTACACATTATCTTCGCGTTATTTTTGCTATTTATTAACTTTCATCATGTGGTTGAAGCAGATAAACGAGAATATTTTGTTTTTCCTTGTGAACTTTTACGCCTCTGTAAGTTTTGCATGTTAAACAGATCTTGCCTGGTCATTTCAACTTTCAGGTAAAGGTGTTATATTGTTTCAAGTAAACTAAAATTATTCTGGAGGAAGAGATGTCCCAACTAGAAAACGTGAATGTTTCCCAGGCACAAAATAAATAGTACACTTATTTTAAGCATTTCATTACCTTCTCGAGACAGGTTGCTGCACATTCCACTCGAGTAACTGATAACTGCCAAGATTTTGAGGCAACTGAACATGATGTTGAGTTAGCCGATAAATGATACCCTATCATATGTCAATGCAATAAATTAATCATTTGTAAATAAGAAATCTGTAATAGTCCAAAAAGGTGGAACAGTGGATGCTACCATTGCTGTTGCATTAGACATAGCATTAGAAGATCCAGCGGGGAAAATATTCCATCTGATTAGAGTAGAGTTTCCTTGGGCTGTAACATTCATAAGTCGAACCTATGTAGATAAAAGAAAAACTTCAGCTGAATCCATAAAGCATGGCCCTAGAACTAGAGCGCAATTAAGTAAATACCAAGAATATTTCTAACTCCTTACAAAACAGAATCATTCTGCAAACATAACTAGCAGAATCTTATCCTTACCTGACTGGAATCAATCTCCAGCTCTTTGGCCAACAGCTCAGCCAGCTCAAGGAGGTGAGGTTTCAGGTTTGGATAAGTAACATTTATCGACATATAAACAGTGATGAGACCAACATCAAATTCTGCAGGTAAAAGGACACAGATAGGATAAATCAAGTGCACAAACAAAACCAAAGAAATTATAGCTAAAGAAAACATCCAGAGAGCAAGATTTAGTTAAGTTTAGGACCTGGAAGCATCAAATAGCTTCCCAACTGTGCAAGCAAAAAGAATGATACCTACCCAATTGTTACAACCTATGAGTCAAAAACAACTAATATACCAATACGGAAGTGCTTTACATACGACGTTTGATGTCCGATTGATGTACGACGCGACGTGGCTAAATCTTATGTTAATTCCGAAACTGCTGGGACAACCAAGGCATCGATGACTCTGTGATGCATGCGATGCGTGACCGTGTGTCGTACGAATATCGGATGAAAAACGGCGTACATATAACATCGCTCATACCTTTATCATCCAGCAAATAAGATATGCAAAATAAACAGAAGAAGATAAGAAGGCGCAAGCAGCTAAAGAAAAAGTACAAACCTGGCAAACCACTAGGAGCAGGAGCTGGTGAAAAATCTGCTTGTGAACCTGGATCACTTGAAGGTGCTGGTGAAGGAGCTTCACCAATATGGAGCCTCTCCCACAACTCTGAACAGTTAGTTTTCCAAAACCCAATCTTTTCATTGTGGCGGTCATAGGTTACAAGCGTATTACGAACAACGATTCCTGTCAGAGATCATTATGTTAGCTACACACGGGGAGGTTTCTAAATGAATAAAAAAGAAGTACGTTAGCCTGCACTAAATCATATAAACAGACAAAACAATCTAAAACTTGATTTATTTTCACTTTAGAGTGAACCAGGATGTTTATCACTTAAAGCAACAAGGATTCTTCCCTATAGAGAAAATGGTGACCAACAAGAGAATATATAGCAGCTAAGTTCTATAATATCAGATATTATTCCTGTCATTAGAAAAAATATATGAGTTAGTGGTCCCATATTTCGTGTCGGTTTTCAACAAGCAACAGCATTGCAGGAAGCTTCACGTGCAGGCTCAACTTCAGCCTGGTCACTCCATAAACATATGGCTATAAGTTAACTGAAATCTGGAAGTGAGACTGTTTTGGTAGCTTTTTTCTGGCTTCCTTGCAAACATAATGAGTTTAGAAGAACGGCATGTTGCTAAAAATTTCAAGTTTGCATGAGCAGACTACTGAATGAATTGAATAAGTGATGCCACGAAAAGCACCATGGAGGAACAAAAAGGAAGTTCAGATTGTAACTATTCATCTTTAAAAAAAATCAATTAAATGGAAAAAAACAGCAACTGGAAACGGAAGCACGGAATAGGATGCACAGTAGCAAATTAGCAATATTAGAGCTGGTAGAACAGATATATACTAGAAATAAACAATGGACGGCATGCACGGTAATTTGTCCAAGAGGACCAATAGCAAAGTGCACGGTAAACCTTGCAGTACAAATGACGCGAATAAGAAATGCAGAAAGATTAGAATGCAAATTTCTTGACCTCTACTAAAGTTTAGTGCCTTACCCCCTAATAGAGTTGTTGGATCTTTCCCATTTTGGAACACACCCAAGCAATAAGCCCCTTCGACTTTGGAGTGCTTTATTTCAAAATTAGAGAAAGACACAACATGAGCAGACAGCACAAACAAGCAAAGTAAGCAAATGCTGCATTAAATGAATTAAAAGGCTACAACTCTATTATTTACCCGGAATAAATAATTTTCAGGTGAAAGTGAGAGCTTCTGTCCATTTCCAAATACCATGTCAACATCTGGAAATACCTCTGATAACTTGGAGACATTCCTGGAAGTAAAGTGGTGTATATTAAAACTCTATAAGAATGTTTAAGAGAACATCAGAAGCATGCAAATGAAAATAAATATTTGTTGTTAACACTGGAAATCACCTTCCAGCACCTGCAAAGCAGATGTCCTTGTAATTTGGGTCAGGGCCACGAATTTTCTTGAGCGGATGTACTTTGTTTGTCACCTATTGATCAAGAGCATAATCAGTATATCACGCTTTACCAAGAGCAGAATCACAAGTTGTTCATTTTCAAAAAAGTTAATGTAGGACCAACAATAAAAACAATGTGCGCATGAGGTGAGAAATAAGATGAAAAGGCAAGGTGCAAGTGCACAGGTGTTCCTTGCAAGTGCACAGGTGTTCCTTGTAAGCCAGAAAAAGATCACATAGCAACAACTAAGAGAACAGAAGGAGAAATAGGGACCAACATATTGGTGATGGTAAACATAAAAAGTAGCTGGCGTCAAAGTAGGGAGCAACATTTCTTCTATCCAGGGCACAACAATGGTTAACCTCCTTTGTGCAAGGTTTAAAAGTAAAAACGATAGCGAGTCCTCAACTACTATTGTTTACCATATATACCTAGAAAGATCGCATTTTTTAAGTGGTACATTGCAAAAGCACGAATGTAGAAAAACAGATTCCATAAAACAGAAACATGTCTAAGGAAAAACAAAGAACCTACAAAACGGTAAATTCCATTAAAAAAAGTAGACTGAGGGCAGGAGGATAAATCATCTCATAACTTACACCATCTCTAAAAGCTACAAAAGCTTGTTCTGGGAGGTATGCGTATGTGGTACCACTATCCAAGACAGTGCCGTGTTTATTGTCGAAGATCCTTGAGTCTAACTTCAATGCCTTTCCAGCAATATGTATTTCCTTCAACTCAATGTTGTAATATGGGCTGTTTTCATTTCGAGATTTAGTCAATAGGTGTATAGGGGTGTATCAAGATTACAATAGCAGAACATCAAACCCATCCAAAGAAAAAGGAACAAAAATCCATGTTAGTGTGCAGAATGATTTATGGTACCTGCGGACAGGGTCTGAACGTGAGAAAATCATGTCAGGAGGGGTGGGCATTGCACCAAGTACCATAGCACCACCACCAATATCCATTCCACCGTAGCACATAGAGAATGAATCACCTATGACACCCTTATCAACAAGCTGATCCATTATGCTAAGTTGACCACGGCCCAGCCCCATTATGCCATCAGCATGCTGGCTGAACAAATCCCCAGTTTCAGAATTTTCACAGCCAAAAACAGCACGCTGTGGCTTAAGTTCGCTTTCTGTGCCAAACGACACAATGTCCTCACCAAGCACCCCACTGCTGGAGCTCATTTCAGCATACTGCCTCTCATAAGTGCATTGGCTCTTATCATTATCACAAGTACAATCAACATTGCATTTTACTGGTGAATATGTACTGGAGAGATCAGGTTGAAATCTTGGATCCTGCATCAAGGAAAAAATCGGCATATTTTACGTTAACTCCCAGATATTTAATGCTTCCTCCGTCCCTATTTAGGTGGCGTCCTTGTTTTGCGTGTTTCAAGTTTGATCTTTAATTTCACCACTAAAATATGTGATAATTGTCAGAAAAATTATACCGCCGTTAAAAAAACTTTTTCCGAATACGAATCTGATGGTATAGTTTTTGTAACAAATACACATGCTTTGTTGGTGATATTGATGGTCAAAGTTGATGCACCTAAAACAAGGACACCACCTAAATAGGGACGGAGGAGGGAGTACGAATTTACAAGCATACATAATGGTGATCTCCTAGACCTAAAGAATGAATTTTTTCCTGTATGGCATGATGTTTATGGCAGCATATACATCTTTACGTATTCTAAATTATAAAAATAGGCCAAAGCAGAGAAATCCATGCAGAGTGGCCACCCCACTTTCCTGTACACACATTAAAAAATCATCTCAACACCAGTACTTTACATGTGTCCACAGCGATTTTAGGTGATTCAATAAGCAAAACACAGCACTGAATAGCAAATGTGATTGTACAACAATGATGACATCTGCATAAATAATGATCCATCATTAGATTGCTTCAGTTGCATCAAGAGGATTTCAGAAACGGTTTTGCTAACTATTTCTAAGATACCGCTAAGGAACATCCAATATAAACACAAGATTCATGCAAGTACAAAAGGAATGAGAAGATTTTGATCGGACAGCTGCCAGTGTTGGCTAAGGAATAATTATTTCTAAGTCGACTGGGCTATAGACAATAGTCATGTAGTCTAATTATGTTTGCTTCCAGTGTTTCTGTTTCTTAACATATTGCTTTGGCCAAAATGTACTCCCTCCGTTCACAAATATAAGATGTTTTAGCTTTTTTTCTGAAACGTATGTATCTAGACGTGTTTCAGTGTGTAGGTTCACTCATTTTGGTCCATATATAGTCCACACTGAAGTATCTAAAACATCTTACAATTGTGAACGGAGGGAGTACTAAATATACAAGACTCTAAAGGAGTTTTATGTTTCTACTTATATCTCACTTAAGCTATTTTACATTGGCTGACATCTTTACATCTCACTTATGCCCCTTTGCGCTGGCTGATATCACGTTACAAATGAAATTTCCAGACTGCGGGTTATACAAGACAATGGTCTAGTGGGATTTGTCTAGAGAATGTAGTAAGAACACATTATAAGAAAGGGGATCATTTTTATTTTATTTTTTGCGTGTAGATGCATCTTCTTCTACATTCAGATAGTGACAACAGATTAAACAATGAAACAGCAATAGTAGATCTAGAATGTGGTTATTTAGTGACCAAACAGGTACCAAGACAAATTATTTGGCGCTACAAACACATTGACATGACCAAACCAAATAACAGCCAAATGCATTGTCTGTCAATTGTTCGAGAGACATTGGACCAATAACATCAGAGAAAATGAAGGGAAGTTGGCAAGCACTCTTTAGTACTAAATCCAATGGTTCGGCGGTCCAATAGAGCGACTTTTTGCTGAAACAATACCTGCCTAACAAAAGGCATTATGTTGGTTGTTAACAAGAATGGCATGGTATTCAATGAGGAATACTGAAAATCTTATTAATTAGAGTCATTAAAGATAAACCTTTAAAAGGAGCATAAAAATTAGGCTGCCTCGGTTTTAATACTCTCTGCGGGTTGAGGAAATGGCCTCGGCCCAGCTATACTCTACCCACACGAGATAACTAAACTTGAATTTAGTAACTATCTGCAAATTACGTAGTACTGAATTCTGAGAATTAGAACTAGTTCAGCTACAAAACCACAGATTCAATTAGCTAACTTGAATGGTTCTACAACAGTTCAACGTGCGGGCGTCCATGTGCGCAGCATCAAAATTACTCTAATCATCACACAAAGTTTGAAACTGGTAGATGAAGAGAGAAGCAGAGGAATGAAGGCCCACCTGGTGGTTGCCGCACTGCTCGCAGGTGGCGCAGGGAACGTAGGTGACGGTGCTCCCGGAGTCGACGATCAGCGCGAACTCCTGCGGGGGCGTCCCGATGTAGAGCCTCGTCGTGTAATACCTGACCAAACACGACAAAACCCAGCACCGTCAGATCCAGCAGAGCATATATATCCTACGAATTTGGTGGGAGGTAACAGGGGGGAATCACCGACCCGTTGGTGAGGAGATCGTCGTGGAGGCGCATGCGGGCGCTGGGGCGGCCTCCGTCGGCGAGCTCGCGCCTGGACCTGGACGCCGCGGCCCGGCTCGCGTTGGGGTAGGAGAGCGTGAGCGGGAGCACCAGCGGCGGGCGACCGGGGGCGGCCCGATCGGGGGATCCGGCGGCGGCGACGGCGAGGGCGAGGATGAGGAGGGCCACGGCGAGGGGCCGTAGCGAGCCGGGCGAACGGCGGCAGCCTCGGCTCGCCATGGTCGTGCCGCGCGAGGAATGGGGAGGGCTGAGGTCGTTGTTCCGAGGGGGACGACGAGGCCGAGGCGACGACTTGTTAGAGGAAGGGGGAGGGGCAATTTCGTAAATTCATGGGTTACGGCGTGATTGTCCGGGTCGGATAATATTCGTTACCGCCTACCAATGGAGGAAGCCTCGTCGGCCCCACAGGCTGGTGGGGGAAACTGAGCCATGGTTGTACTACCTGACAGGTGGGGTTCATACACCTGGGGCCCCGCAGTCGGGGGCACTGGCATGGGGCTGGATAAGATCCCGTAGCTGCGTTTTTCAGTGTGATTGGGTGAAATTTGAAAAGTTTGAAATGAATCGGCTTTCAAAAAAAATCATGATCTGGCCATTTTTCATGGCACACACACATGAGGTGCCATCATAGATTGCACGACGCTTGCAGAGGCGGTGTGGCGTCGCTCGCCTTGATGGCTCCATGAATGAAGTCGAAGACCGACGTGAAGCAGCCTCGCAAGATGGTTGTGGAGAGTATTCTTTTTTTTTTAGATAAAAGGCTTTATTACTCAAGAGTTTAAGTATTACACCCGGCCTCTGCATAACATATGCACGCAGCCACAATCCAAAGTCGATAGTACTAAGGTGCAAAAATAGACGAATTACAATCCACATGATAATGCAAAACGTCTATGACATGGCAAACTCATCCGCCTATGGAGGTCCAATGCGGCGATCAAGTGGCCACCCATGTTGTGAGAAAATGTCCCTTGCCACCTCCTCCAGCCGAGCACACACCTCCGTAAAGAGGTCTCGATGTCCCACGCGTTGTAAGGTGGACCACGTACGGAGAATACTGGTGCACCGGTAGAGTACCTGCATAAGAGAAACATTTTTATCATTGAAAACCTTGTCATTTCTACAAAGCCAGAGCGACCATATAACGGCAATCGTTCCCACCCTAATAACCGTTCTTAGCACAATATTGTAACAATATTTGTCCTCTCAGAATCTAATTTCCGTGCCATCCTTAATATTAAATACGCCAAAGCGAAAGAAATGTTTCTTAGTCGCCATTAGACCGGCCCAAAAGTGGGAATCACCAGGTTTCCAATACACCTGTGATACCGCCTTTGAACCGATATATTTTCTTCTAAGGAGTGTTTGCCAAATTCCATCTTCGGTTAGCAGTTTAAACAACCACTTCCCTAGTAGGGCTGAATTCTTGATACAAAGATCATGAATACCCAGCCCTCCTTGATCTTTAGGTCGACAAACAACATCCCATTTAGCCAGTCGATATTTCTTTTTCTCGTCATCCCCTTGCCAAAAAAATCTTGAACGGAAGTAATCCAGTTTATTCAAGACACATTTTGGTAACTGGAAGAAGGATATCATATACAGTACCATGTTTGTAAGTACCGAATTAATGAGAACCAACCTATTCTGCCGACGAAGGAGATGATCAGCTAGCGCGTTAGAGTCGGTGAGGAATTTCGATCCCCCAACACCCATGAGTATGTAGTCTTCACTTGTTTCTTTTACCGAAAATTTTCGTATCCGGAGCACCCCTTTTTGGCATGGACTGGCTCCACTTTTGTAGGTTGTAGTCCAAAACTTGAACCCAAACGAGTTTTGTCAAATTTCAGGCACGTTTGGTTCGCAGGGTTCTAAAAAATACATGAATATGATAGGAATGAATGTACAAAACAGAGGAATCTTAATAAATATGGTTAATCAAAGTCGAACGTAAGAGAGAATATAATTAGGATGATATTATGCCACTAAAGACATTTGACTATTTATTCATGCGTAGAAATTTGAAAATGGTGTCCAAGAGGATTGTAATTTTTTTTGATTTTTTCTTTAAAACAAAATAAAAGGAATTTTCCTCCTTTTGCCCTTGTTTACCCTTTGCTCCATTCATTTGAACCACACAGATGAATAGTATCAGCGTAGCGAAATTTTCTATTCCTAGGTTATTCCTCCATTTTTTCTTTGAGCCGAACAAGTCCTAAGACTGTAACGTTTTCCCTTAAAACCATACTTGTGAAACAGTGGAAGTACATTACTGCGAGAAAAAGGTGAAAGAAAAAGCATAAGCGTGTAGGAAGGGATCCATGCATGTCAACTTGTGCCTCCTCCTGCCTAGGCTCACGGGAGAAGCACCATGCCGAGCCGTCTCGAGTAGCACCTCCATCCACCACCACTACCATGGAGATTAGGGTTTGGAACGAGGACCACATGATGTACAACCAGATGATCAAAATGAGAAGATGAGAGGTTGTCCAACATGGATCCGTGGTAGCAGGCGACGAGATCGAAGTTCACTGGCAGCGAAGCGCACAGTTGAGCGTGAGTTTTTTTTTTTTTTTGAGTGGGGTGCGACTTTATTAAAACTCAGGCAAAATTACATGAAAACCTAATGGCGGTTCCAGAAGCCACAAACAGCGACCATTATTATCAGACACATCGCTTCTAGCAAGCGAGTGTGCCTCCTTATTTGAACTCCTACGCTCGTGACAGAAAACGAGCTCTTCAAAATCTCTCTTCGCTTCCGTGATCTCCCGAACAATGTGAGCATAGCTTCCATCGTTCCTTGCTCAAGGCTTGTGATCACGCTCTGGCAATCGCTTGCCACCCTAACTCTGCGGGCGTTGATGTCTCTTGCGAGTGCACACGCCTTGCGGCAGGCCAAGGCCTCTAGGGTCTCTGCGTCCGTCCTTCCGGGGAAAACAAGAGACGATGCTCCTAAGAAGACACCCCTCTCATCCCTCGCAACTACCGCCACCGTCCCATGGCTGCCTGGTGTTCTTCCCAAACGCGGTATCGACATTGATTTTCACCCTCCAGATGGGCGGAGATATCCATGCCTGCACATCCGATGATGATGCAGTAACCAGCGCCGGCTTCTTCGTATCCTTGATCTGTTGGAGCTCAGCAATAGAATTCTCCACAAAATGGTGAACTGACAGTTGTGCGTGAGTGCGTGACAGCTTTGAGCGGAAGGACCTGAAGAAATGAATCGGCATGGATAAAAAAGGTTTGGGCTGATCAAACAACGCATACACTAAGCATATTTGGGCTGATCACAAGCAACAGTATTTGGGCCGAGTTGGGCTGCGTCATCACTCATTAGCCATTTACGTCTGCCGTCACCACAAAATCAAATTTTCAAGTAGTGAGAGGATAGTGCCCTAAAAAAAATGTTCTGGTTGCGCTAAAAAAATGTTCTGGATAGTCCAAATCCGCTCAAAAGAGGACAGTGCAAATGATTTCAAGAATGGAACTATAATATAATTGAAATATGTTTATGATAAAACAAAAAATTAATGAAACACAACGATTTTGTTACTTCGATTCTAACATGTCTGAGAAATAATAATGCCTAAGTTGACGCTATGAATCGTTTAATATAAACATTTTGATTCATGCAAGTATGAAACAATGACAATATTTATTCACATAGTAATTAAAATATTAAAAACTATACTAAGTCGGCTCATATAGGATCACTCCCAAGACATACTATACGATATACTAACGGTAGGGCAAGTAAAAAAATATTATTCACCAAAAAAGTAGTAGTCGAATATGCACGGTTACATTATGAAATGACAACTTCATTTGTGTGAATCCAAATATATGCGCCAACAACATACATATTACCTAGCCCATCTACGGAATGATTCCTATGAATATCATCCTACGTGTCAAAGGACCCACATAAAATTCCTAAGCATTACAATACTCCAACTCACTTTGAATACCTTTTGAAATAAATCGGTATGACCGTTTCGCAGCGGAGCAGCACCCAAGCGATAAATCCAGAGTATCGGTATACGAACCACCCGCCTTCCCGTGTTGACCTATCGGCATGCCTACAAGTGAGCCCTATCAAAACGAGCTGAGGGAACCCAGCCGGCTTGACGACCTAACAAAGGAGCATTAGACAATTGTTCACTTTATTTGTTTGACATATTAGTTGCATGTACATATGGTATAGAACTTCTAGTATGTCTCCCTAGGTCTCTGTTCACGAAAATGATTAAAAAAGATTAATAATAACACGTTTGGTTCATACAACAAATGGACAACTTTATATGATTTCAATCGTCCTAGCTCGTGCTCGCCGAGACGTTTCCTTCTTTTAAACTGCCGGTTTTGTTCCGTGCCCACATTACTCCAGCAGTCATCGTGACACACGACATGAACAATCGTTGATCCTTGTCTCTTAGTTTTGTAATAAAATGTGTATTGGAACCTATATGAATTTTGAAAAGTTGATCCCTGCGACACCAAAGTGAAATGGTAGGGAAATTGATAGGATATTTTCTTGGTAGTGTATATAAAAATGTAGATACATGTGCTTTACAGTTAGGACACCTTTGCCATGTACTCAGCTTCTTTATCTTTTTTCACGCCAGGGGCAATGGGGAAATCTGACTGTAAGTTGTTTCTATTCACGTATGTTGTACTTTGTAAGTGATCCCTAACACTAACCCAGTAGCTAACTCTTATTTATACTAAACTTTTGTACTTCGTTACAATTCATTTTTCGAACTTATGATCTTAAATATGCTCATTTATCACTATTCATGATGTAATAATGTTGTTCAAATATTATATATAACGTTATTGGTTATATTATTCTAACATCATCGTTCAAAATACACTTATGTAAATATCAACAATATTAATATAAAAGTTACACCCATTTGCCAAGGCGGAGCTGGACAATATGGCGTTCAAAGGATGTCAGTGTAACTTTGAGTTTTGAAGAGTTGCTCTTGTTCATGTTTCTTTCAGTTCCTTCAATTAATTGCAGCATATTTGTTTAATTAATAATGTTAAATTCATGTAATAAATAGATCTATTTGTTTTGAACTATTTTGTGGCACTTGCTTATTTTTTAGTGTATATATACTTTGTATTTATATATTTTTAAATATCTTGGTAGAAAGCTCCAAAATTGTATGACCTATCAGATATATTGAGAGAGTTTTCTAGTGTGCAATTAAGTATACGCGGTTATAAAATTTAGAGTATACTAGATGATTCCCCGTGCGTTGCTGCGGGATAGCAGGATTAAAAGAAAAGTCAACTATTATATTAAATTTGTTGAGATTACAAATTCACAAAAACTGAACATTTTGCAATACTAAGATGGCCAACAAAAATGTAGTATAAAACATATCCCACCCACAAATTAAAAGTGGACGATAAACTGAAGAGTTTACTCTTTAGGATAGTTTAAAAAACTACTTATGCAATATTTCACAATGAATCATGCTCTTGAGAATAGGCAAAGCGAGCGAGATATGAATTGATTTCCATAAACTCTGACTTATTATGCTCCTCGCAGAACAAAACAAAATATGGAGATGTCCTCCCTTCTTAGACAGCTACTCATCCGGGCTATTCTCCTTCATCTCTACGACCTTTCACAGAAGAAAGAACTTGTGGAAGTTAACTTTCGTCTGGTTATATGTTATCCAAATACGACACTACATTAGCAATTAATAATTAGATTACTTGCCCACTGTTTGTATTACCAAAGTACAACAAAATATAGTGTACACTGAAAGATGAAGACAAATGATAAATTAACTGAGTCCGCCATACATTACTACAGATCGGGTAATTTAAATCCCCAGTCGCACACGGATGGCCCCTTCCGTGTGTATTATCCCCTATCGCTTACCCATAGAAACTAAAGCCGTGTGCGAGGTTTCGAACCGCGTTCGACGGCCAAATATTCACATACGTTTTTATTTTCTAAACCGTGTGCTACATATCGCACACGATTGGGAAAACAAAATCGCGTGCATATTGCTCTACCATCACACACGTTTTGTTTGCAGTCATCGTGTGTAATCGAACCGTGTGTCTATATACAATTGTCTCTCTATACGGTTTTAATTGCCCATTTTTCTGTGAACGGTAATTTCAAGCGACGATTGTTTCATTCGCAAAATGAAATTATGGTCCAGTTATTATTGAGCATTTCTTTCTTTCCCGCCTCCTTTTCCCGCCGCTTCGCCGCCTTTCCACCTCCCCGCCACCCGCGCTTGTGTATAAACCCAATAGAAGTTCCGTCGGCAGCGGCAATGGCTCTGATCATAGAGGAGCCAAGCTAAGGTTTCACAAGTTCAAAGTCCCCGACGAGATGCGATACTCCATGCAAAAAAGGAACCAGCGTATCCCCGCGCGTGCCTCCACCTCCGCAACTGTTCCCTCCTCCCCTGGCTTCTTGTCGGAGTCGATCGACTCATTGCGGAGCCGCCAGGTGAAGGGTCACACGCCTCCTCGTCCGAGTTTCCCTCTTCCCCAGTCCCCCGCCTCATCCCCGTCCATCACTCGCGGAGACGCCGGTCGATGATGACACTGGTTCGGGGTCGTCATCGTCGGTTGAACTGAGTTGGTTTGAGTAGCTCGTCGGAGGCAGGAGCTGGAGGAGCACATGTTGGTGTAGGAGTATATGGTGATGTGGCGCCAAGAAGAATACATGACGCATCGCGTGGTGGAGGACTCCTTCCAAACTCTGCGCGAATACCATCTGCGAATGTGGCTGCGCCTCAAGGTCGAGCTCAAGGGTTCTGGTGTGATGACCCACAAGTGTAGGGGATCACAACAGTCTTCGAGAGAGGTATTTTAGCCCAATTTTATTGATTTGACACAAGGAGTACCAAAGAACATTTATAAACCTTACCAGTTGAGTTATCAATTCAACCGCACCTGAAAGTGATCTTGCTCGACATAAATTTATTAGTAGCAACAATGATATGACGGTAGTGGAAAATTGGTAAGAGCAGTAATAACAAAGTAATAGTAACGAGAGCAATAGTGAGTAAAAACATCAGTAATAATAGTGAAAGATGGACCGGTGTTCATAGGTCCACCAGAGGTATCTCCTCCAGATAAAATAACAAATGTTGGGTGAACAAATTACAGTTGGAGTATAAAGTTTGGCGTAGTTATCCTCTTGGGGACATTGTCGTGGAGCTCCGGTTTCTTTCGTTTTCGTTCTAGTATCATCCGTGACAAGTTTGGTTCTCCTGTTATTTTTTTATACTCGATGTGCTTATAAGAGATTTTCTCATCGCTTTGTATCGGTTCGGCCGGTTTTATTTATTAAGTGGGGCTTTTCGAGAGAGAGAGATAAAGTTTGGCCTAACCATTTTATTTGCATAGGATGGAAACACGGGAAGGACGAGCCCCAAGGCGGGAGAGGCGGGCGAGGAGCTCGCTCGATCTTCCCGCCCCCATGCTCCTCACCCATGCTCCCGGGCGATTCCTCGTCATGGCTCCAGTTTCTTCGCTTTGCAAATGGGCACTCGCACGTGAGCCGTACCCGCTCTCCGGGAACACCATGGCCAGCGCGCGCTGCTCCACGCGTTCTTGTCTTGCTTCTGAATTCTGATTACTAAAATCATGCAAACTGCATGCCGCCCAACAGGCGTGTCTTGATAATACTGTAACATGCTGTTTCTCAGGCGCTCAGCTGAGTCGAGGCGAGCTGTTTCTCCGACGGCGACACCGCACGACCCGCGCCATGACCTATAAACAAATCGGCAGCCAGCAGTTGGTTGCCAAAGCCACAAACCAGTAGTCAAAGGCGGCAGGGAGCGGGCAACGTGGTCATACAATAGGGAAGATCACGGCTCCCCCAGATGCGCGGACATGGCCGTGTGGGCGGGCGTACGCAGCTGGCGCGCGTGATCCCGGCGAGGGAACCTGCGTCCGTGTCTCGGCCGGGCAACGCGTACAGCTGAATGCCGACATGCCGTGCGCAGCGCGCGCGGCGGCGGCCACCGAGACTGCGTGCGGAATTTTCTCGGTCCCGGAAGGTAGAACGGCGCGCGGCGCCGACCGGCGTGGACTTGCCGCTATTGTGGACGCCATGCAAGCGTGCCGTGCCGTGCGGTGCTAATCACGCAGAATGGGATTCTTACTCGGTGCACGCGGAGTGGAAATGAGAGACTCGGGCTAGTTTAACGCGCGGTCAAAGAACGTGTCTGTGAGGCAAGAAGAAGAGTGCCATCTGGCATCTTGGAGGGATTCTTCACGTAGCAGTCGACTTTTGGAGTGAAGGAAGCAAAGGGAGGGAGAAATTATTTCAGTTTGGACAAACAAACAACAGCACTGACAGCGCAGTCAAGAAAGTACGTTTGGTCGGCTTGTAGTAGCAACGAGGACCTGACGACCTTGCAGTCAGCAGGATCGTGCTTCAGTCCGCATGATTTTGCTTTCATGGGATTAGCTTAATCAAGTGTCAGCATCGCGGAAGCGCATGGTACGTAACGTTATCAGTCAGAACGTCCTTCAAGCAGTACAGGTTCATCCACGGCGAGAGCGAGAAGCCGCGAACACTTTCAGTTTACAGCCGTCTCTGAATGAATGACGATGCATCTCCATCGGGCTTCCAAATGACCCTCCAAAGCCCAATTGGGGGTCCGGAAACCAAAATCGCCCACCAGCAGCACCCCCAAATGCCTCGCCACGAGCAAAATCGTGTCTGGCATCCCCGAAAGGACCTCCAAACTTGGAGGCCCTCTCGGGTGCCGGACATGGCGCGGACATGCACTCCGACAGGGGTGGCCCGCCCGTCATACGCACAGCGCCCCGCGCCCAATTCCCTTTCATCTACATTGCCGCCCTCGACGCCAAAATTTTGGATCTTCCCTCCATTTTCAAAACCCTTGCGCCGCCACGACCTCCTCGCCTTTCGCCACCATGCCGCCAAAGGCCGTCGGCTTCTCGAAACCCAAGGGGGCTCACAAATATTGTATCGAGATGAGAGTGGCAAGAATGACACCGACAAAGTAAGCCGGCCTCACTAGCATGTTCCGCCCATGTTTACAAACATATTTGACATGTGTTTGCTTGTGCAGTTGAACGATGCGCTCCACATGTACGTCGAGCTGAAGATGGATCATAAGAAGGTGTACAAGTTGATGCATTGCTGGGAAGCGCTCCACGATTGCCCCAAATGGAAGAGCCATTGCAAGGATGTGGCCGATGGAGATGATAAAAAGCTGCCGGCCGCCAGCGCCGATGGGAGTCAAGGCGTGCAAGGCAGCCGCCAGGGCTGGCAAGAAGCCGACGGCCTCCTCGTGCGGCATCCAAGAGTCCGTGCAGCTCTACGTCAGCGAGGTGTCCGCGGCGACGGCACATAAGAAGAAGCTTTTTGAGGCGGCCGAAAAGAAGTTGGACACCTTCTTCGAGATGCAAAAGACCAAGCTCGAGGCCCATGCCAAGAAAGAGGAGCGGCTGTTCATGGCCACCAACACGAGCGACATGAGGCCGAACCAGAAAACCTACTTCGTGAGCGAACGAAGACGCATTCAGCCTGAGAAGGCAGCCGGCCGAAGCGGCCGCGGTTGCTGAGTCCGAAGAGGATGGCGAGAAAAACGAGGACGAGGACGAGGAAGTCGACGCGTGATCGGCATGCGTGATCGACGTGCACCATTGCGCCGGGTAGGCGCCCTTTTGATGGCCGGCATTGGAGACTAGTTCTCCGGTGCGGTTGAACCCATTTTGATTGTCGGTAATGGAGATTGTTCTCCGGCATGGTCGAAACTATGTCATGGTCGGGATTTGATATTTGTTATCCGGCGCGGTTGAACAATTGGATCGAAACTATGTCATGACCAGGATTTGATATTTGTTATCCGGCCCCGGTGGATATTTTTTTTTCAAGAACACTGTCGTGGTGGTATCACGGCAGATGCCATAGGGTGGCTAAGAGTGGGGCCGATGGACGCTGGTGGATCCGGGAGAGGGCTAGCGCGCTAAGAAGCACACACAGAAAAGCACACAAGCACAAGAACACACCACGATCTACCCAGGTTCGGGGCCCTCGTGAGGAGGTAACACCCCTACTCCTGCCTATCTCTCTCTGTATATCCGAGGTATCACAAGTACAATGTGCTCCTCGAGCTGTATGCCTCAACAATGGAGAAGAGCTCAAGGATGAAGATGATACTAAGGGGGAAATGAGTCCCAATGCATCGTCCCCCACGCAGGGGGGTGAAGCCCTATATATAGGCTAAACCGAGTTACGGAAGTGACCCTCCATTAGCAACGGTCACATCTCCGTACCGGCACTACAGACGCGCACGCCTGCGCGTCATGATTGTCTCTGCACAGTGGACAGGACGTGGCTTGCCCATGCCCTGTCCCATATCTCTGCTCCTAGGTACAGCCGAGATCAGCGGTGTCCTTCTCCTGCTCCCACGCGCGTCCTTGGTCAGCAGAGGTATGCCCAGTCACCTCAGACATGCGCCGTACCGCACGCCGCGCTCCCGTGCCAGACGGGAAGTGACAGCAGCGCTGACCACCGTCCGACATAAGGTGACTCATCTTGATAATCCGGCATGGATATACCGGATTCCCTTTCCAGAATAACCTTCCCTGCACATAAGACAATACACAAGATACCGACATACATATGTCGGTCATTATGTCTCGGATCCCTTATCTCGGATCCCATATCTCGGTCAACATATGCCGGTTTGCACCCGCATGATACCTCGGTCCCTTCTGGCCCGGGTTACCTCGGTTTTCCTATGTCGGTTTGCACCATCATCACACCCTGGTCACCTCAGAGGTCCAAGTATGTCGGCTTTCACTGTAACCTGGCCCACTACTGGGTATAGCTTTTACCATACCATGACCCTATCCGGGGGTAGCCCCCCGACAAACACGCAAGAGGATTGCGTGTCTTCTTTATTAAGACAGGGAAGAACTTTTGTTACAATGCACACCGGCCAGGGGAGATCACAAGCGATTCCCCGCCGTAACACATCGCCGATTACTCCCCGGTGGAGATGCTCTTATCCCTCCTGCTCCAGTTTCCAACGAACAGCAGGAAGAAACTCTCACGAAGAACTTCAATGAAATGGCTCGCCTGAAATGGGTAAGGCCGAAGACAAGAGGAGGGAAAAACACTCGATCTCTAGTCCCTCTGCTGTTGTCGGCTCGTGACCAATAATCGGGAAAAGATGTTGTGCCGAACTCTGCATCGACAATTTTCCAGCCTCCTACAGTATCATCAAAGGCACTCTCGTGCTACTGCTAGCCTGACGACGACGTTCCAGCCAGCAGGATCGTGCTTCTGTCCGGCGTGATTTAGCAGTACGCTGTCATGGTCTGACTAGTCTTAATCGAACGCCAACGTCGCCAAATGCATATATACATAACTGCGACTAGACAACTATCATTGACAATAAAAATGTCCTTAAGCAGTACTTGATCGACGGCGACTTCCTAACTCTGATTTTTGGAATTTCAGTGATGTTAACTCAACTTCCTAGCATCGACGGCGACCAGCCGCGAGCACTTCAAATTATTACGAACTCTGAATTTTTGGAATTTCAGTGATGTATGACGCGGCAAAATTCACCACTCAAACTCCAGGTTCCAAGAGCAGCGACAACAAACTCTCACTGCATGAATTGGCTCACTTAAAATGGAAAGGCCACAGTCGAGAACGGGGAAAAACACACTCGGTTTCTGCTGTTTGTCGGCTGTGGCCAATAATTGGGAAAAAAGATCTTCTGCAGAACCATTAAGTAATCACTCTCCTGATAGACACAGACAAATCGTACAGCAAAGTACCACTAGTAATTGACCTCTTACATCAACACTTCTTTCAGATTCCTAACATCCCAGGTGCTCTCCTGCTACTACTAACTGACAGCAACAATCAAAATTCTCAACAATTGTTTGTTTAGGTGAAAACGTGCTAATTAATACTTCCGGCGATCTCCCAGTAGCAAGCGGTTCTCCGGCCGTCTAGTCGGAGCGGCGGGTCGGGGTCCATTGCGGCAGGGCAGGGCTGAAGTGGCTGGAGACGACGCGGGAGTCTAGCAGCTCGATGATGGGCGGGAACGTGACGCACCGTGGCGCCTTGTACTGGTTGATGGAGGCGCCGCGGGAGATGGCGTAGTCCATGAGCTCCTCGAAGGTGCCGGGCCGGACGACGCGGATCTCCAGCGGCCCGATCGAGCCGTCCGCCACCCGGCTCTGCCTGTACACGGTGTTGAGCGCCTCCTCCATCTCTAGGCAGCACCGGTCCAGTGTCTCCTTGTCCACCGGCTTCGCGCCGGTGCCGCCGGTGGTCAGCAGCTCCCAGTAGATGACGTAGTGGCCCGGGATGCTCTTGGTGCACGCTTGGCTGGTGTACTCCGCGACGGACGCGCCGTGCGGGCGGAGCAGCGCCGAGGCCCGATCCACGGCGCTCTGCAGCTCCGCCTCGTCGGTCTTGTCGGACTCGATGGACAGCAGCACGTTCTTGCGCCGCACGAACTGGAACTGCGGCGCCGCATTGTGGAACCCCGTCACGCGGAGCACGTCGCCGACGCGGTACCGGTTCAGCCCGGCGTAGGTGGTGATCACCAGCTCGTACTCGCGCCCGACCTCCACGCGGGCCAGGTCCACGAGGTTGGCCGCGTCGACGGACGCCGCCGCCGCGCCGGTGGCCTCGTCCACGGGGAGGAACTCGAAGTACCCCATGTTGGGCATGATGGTGTAGGCAACCTCGGACGGGTCGCACAGCGGGCGGAGGTTGAGGCCGAAGTAGCACTCCGAGGACGCGTACATGGTGCACGCCATCGGCAGGTCGCCGCTGTAGTGCTTCAGCGTCGGGATGTACTGCGCCATCGCGCCGGTGACGATCACGTCCAGGTACTTGGTGTTGGGCCAGACGCGCGTGATGATGCCGGCCCAGTCGCCCTGGCAGCACTCGTTCCGGACGAACCGGGCGAGCTCGGGGTCCGGCCGGAGGATGCCCGCAACCGCCTCGCGCACCGACGCGTCGGTGACGCGCGGGGTGAGCGCGCCGGCCTCGATGTCGTCGGCGAGCTGCTCCCACTTGAGCTGGAGGAAGCGGATGGCGCGGAGGAGGCCGGAGGCGAAGACGGCGCCGACGCGGAGCACCTCGTGGCGCTGGCACAGGCCGCACAGCATCTGCGCGTACATGCTCTGGAACGCGTCCGCGCAGAGGATGGCCGCCGTGGGGCTGGTGTAGTTGTGGTAGGGGTCGTACGTCCGGTTCTTGAACACCTCGCTCCTGTAGTAGCTCGTCAGGACGGGCCGCGCCGTCAGGCCGCTCGGCGTCTTGGTCTCCGACTTGACGAAGAGGAAGTAGAGCCCCTTGGCCTTGTCAAGCCCAGACAAGTACCTACAGGAAACATGGGAATTGAATTGATCAGTAAGCCTGTAACCTTTCATTTCGAAACCGATTAGCCGTGGAATGCCACTGAGCGCCAAGCAACTTACAGGTTCATGACTGGCATGAGGAGGCTGTAGAGCATCTGACGGCGGTCGAGCTCGTCCTTGATGGTGGGCATGAGCTTGCGCTCGCCGGCGGACGTGCCGGAGCTGGTGAGGAACTCCGAGACAGGGTGCGTGGACAGGATCGGCGAGCGGTCCCCATTGACAATGCGTTGGATGTAGGGCTGCAGCGCGTCGTAGGACACCACGGGCACCTTGGCCCGGAAAGCGGCGCGGTCCGGGGTGCCGCCGTCGGCGTCGAGGCCGCAGTTCCTGAGGTACTCCGTGTCGGCGTTCCGGGCGAGGATCTCGGCGAGGACGCGCTCCTGCACGGCGTCCACGTTGGTGGTCATCTCCTCGATGAACCGGAGCTTCTCGGTGTCCTTGGCTCTCGCGGCCGCAGCAGCCTCCGACGCCGTGGACGGCGAGGGGGCTGGGTATCGGTGAGCCACGCCAATAGCCCTCGACACATCAGTCATAGCCGCCATTTACTCGATCGGAAACACTAATGTGAGCTTAGCTAGAGCTAGCGGCTGAAGGAAGAGTGCGTAGGAGGGAGGGAGGGGCAGGCTAGAATGTTTGCTGGACTGCTGTGCCGTGTTGCTGTGTCAGAACGGCTCCGCATGGCGAGGTATTTATAGGGGACGGGGAGCTCGCTCGATCGGCGGATGAGGACGACGGGAGTGAGGGGCGGCCGGAAGACAGAAACGCGGTGACGTCAGTGGCTTGTCCCTCCACCGCTTGGCATGGTCGGGCCCAGTGTCGTGTCCGTGGGTGGACAAGGCCCCGGCAAGGACAGCGGCCCGTACGCCGGCTGCCGGCGAGCGCCATGGTCGTTTCCGGAGAGGCGATATCCAACTTTAATTTCCTCTTGTGCATGCGCACGCGTCGACCGCGACGGCCGGGCTGCGTCACGTCTTACGGATCACAAGAGCGGTTATGCGGTGCCTACCACTACCAACATCCATGGCGATCGATCGATCATGTGCATTGAATTGCCGTCTTTGGGAGAGCGAGGTGCTCGCACGTTAGCTAGCTTCTGTAGTGGCGACTGGGACTGGACTGGCTCTCCCCACGACACGTACTCGGAGCCGTCGTCGCGAGTCGTGCTTCTGTCTAAGCTAAGCACGCTCGACGTCAGCTTGCCGAGCGAATGCATCAATCATCTTCGACTTCAACGGCGCCGTACGTGGCACGGCCGCCGGACGGGAGGAAGAAAGAAAATTCGAGCCAAGTGCTCCAGGATCCGGGCCGGGATCCGGTTCGCGTAAAAGGAAACTTCGAATCACCGGGCCAGCCTCGATTTTTTTATTGCAACACGCGGCCATGCGGAAGCTCCCTCGCGTTTTTTTAGTACGGGGTACCGGTCGGCCGGCGCGCCGCTCCGCTCGTGGGCGCAGGTCGTCTCGACGTGCGCCGGCACCGCCCATGCGTTCGCCGGCCGGGCCGGCTCCATGATTAGACGGCGATCGAGTGGTGATCGCCTACAGCGTGGAGCGGCGAGAGAGACCGACGTGCAACTTGGTTAACTAACTACCACGCGACACCGCGTCGATCCCCGGCCACCACCACACGCCGAGACGAGACGGCAGCGCCGGCCGGGCGTGAAAGTCCGCATCTGTTTTTGACTAGGCATGGCTGATTTGGTTTTCACTTTGTTTTCAGCGTGCGTGGAGCGGCAGAGCCTGTGTGCCGTGCCGGCATGCAAGCGCCGGGAAGCTTCGCCTTTTGCTCGACAGAGACGACGGGTGGATTTTTGTCTCACGTGAACGGCGGGGCATGTGCTCGAAACTTTCTGTCTGTCCAACGATGCGATGCCCGCCCGTGCGTGCTGGAATTTTCCTGGGCGAGAGAGACTCTCGTGACCACGACGCTCACTTTCGTCGACGTTGCTGAGTTAGCCGGGTCTCTCTCTGAACTGTAAGAGTCAAAAGGCAATTACGTGTTTTGCATGTGTGCTAATTAGACTGTTGGTAGCTGACCATAGACTTGTTATTTTTCTCTTATAGCTATGATTAATGTGTGACAGTGTGTGTGAAAACTATTCACCTGTCCATCTATATTAGTTTTGTTTGGTGCACGTAATTAAGTAAGAACGCCTAACACACATGCACAACATATGACCGCCTATAAGTAATGACCGTACGACTGCCTATCACGAACGGCGTTCATCTTGAGTAGTAAGTAAAGTCAAGCAGCAGAAGCTGACATTTGCTAGCTAATTACTGATTACGTCCATGTCAGTGTCACTGTTTCACGGCAAAATAGCTGAGACAGAGACATCCGCACGTCTCTCCACTTCATTAAATTTGACACGGATGCATGGCGCTGCCCAACTTAGTTGGTACATTAATTTGTGCTGACAAAAATTAGGTGTACACGGTTCACGTACGCGTGATAGATAAGCCTGTCGTCTTGTGGAAAAATAGTAGCAAATCGGAGAAGGAAATTACCTGGACGTTACTGCTATGCTATCACACATGCATGATGCATCCGATTCTTCTGAAAATCATATATGTACTAGTTGAATTCGGCGCGGCGACACGCCGCGTCAAGAGAAATTTTATGTATGAAATGTTTTGTTATAATGACATAATAAATATTGAAGTAAATTCGAATTTGACGAAATGAAATGTTTGTGCGAATTTGGATCTAAAAATTGAGGAGTTAGAATCGACCAAACTCGAAAGCGATGACGGGGATGGAAACTACTCGCCGCCGCGCATATTTTCATGTATATAATTTTTGGAAAACGCGGGGACTCTTCTGCAAAAAATTTGACAAAATTCGTCAAATGTTTGTGCGAATTTGGATCCAAAATTGAGCAGTTAGAGTCGACAAAACTCGAAACCGATCGCGGGGGCGGAACCTACTCGTCGACGCATATATATTTCGTGCATATAATTTTTGAAAAACGCGGGGTTTTTTATGCAATTTTTTTGACAAAATTCATGAAATGTTTGTGCGAATTTGGATCTAAAAATTAAGAAGTTAGAGTCGATCAAACTCGAAAACGATGACGGGGATGGAAACTACTCGTCGTCGCGCATATTTTCATGTATATAATTTGTGGAAAACGTGGGAACTTTTCTGCAAAAAAATTGACAAAATTCGTCAAATGTTTGTGCGAATTTGGATCCAAAATTGAGGAGTTAGAGTCGACAAAACTCGAAACCGTTCAGGGGAATGGAACCTACTCGTCGACGCGCATATATTTCTTGTATATAATTTTTGGGAGAACAAAAAAAAATTATTAAAAAAAACCGAAAAAAAATTCGCAAAAAAAAAGGAACAAAAAAAGGAGCACTGTAGAGTACTGTTAGCGATGACGGGGATGGAAACTACTCGTCGTCGCGCATATTTTCATGTATATAATTTTTGGAAAACGCGGGGACTTTTCTGCAAAAAATTTGACAAAATTCGACAAATGTTTGTGCGAATTTGGATCCAAAATTGAGGTGTTAGAGTCGACCAAACTCGAAAGCGATGAAAGGAATGGAACCTACTCGCCGACGCGCATATATTTCGTGTATATAATTTGTGGAAAACGCGGGTTTTTTTATGCAAAAAATTTGACAAAATTCGTCGAATGTTTGTGTGAATTTGGATCTAAAAAATTGAGGAGTTAGAGTTGATAAAACTCGAAAGCGATGACGGGGGTGGAACCTACTCGTCGACGCGTATATATTCATGTATATAATTTTTGGAAAACACGGGGTTTTTTATGTAAATTTTTTGACAAAATTCGTCGAATGTTTGTGCGAATTTGGATCAAAAATTGAGTAGTTACAGTCGACAAAACTCGAAACCATTCACGGGGTGGAACCTACTCGTCGACGCGCATATATTTCGTGTATATAATTTTTGGAAAACACGGGGTTTTTTATGAATTTTTTTTGACAAAATTCGTCAAATGTTTGTGTGAATTTGGATAAAAATTGAGGAGTTAGAGTCGACAAAACTTGAAACCGTTCAGGGGAATGGAGCCTACTCGTCGACGCGCATATATTTCTTGTATATAATTTTTGGAAAACGCGGGGTTTTTATGCAAAAAAATTGACAAAATTCGTCAAATATTAGTGTGAATTTGGATAAAAATTGAGAAGTTAGAGTCGACAAAACTTGAAACCGTTCAGGGGAATGGAACCTACTCGTCGACGCGCATATATTTCTTGTATATAATTTTTGGGAGAACAAAAAAAATTCAAAAAAAAAACCTAAATTTTTTTTCGCAAAAAAAAAAAAAACTGTAGAGTACTGTTCCAGTCTCCCGAGCGCTCTCAGCGCGAGAAAGTGCATTGCTTTAATATAGTTAGTAATAATTGGTTGCAGATAAACTTCACTGCGGGAAAACAAGCCTACTGGAGTACGACAAGCTTTGGATAACTAATACTCCCTTCGTATCTAAATATGAATATAAGATGTGTTAACTTTTTTCGATTTTAGTTTCCCGAGTTCTAAACACATTTTATGTGCATGTTCACCATTTCAGTCCGCATCTAATCAACATGTGAATTAGTCAAAATATTTTAGAGCATCTCCAGCGGGAGCTGCAAAATTCGTGTCTGGCACATGTGTCTACCACATTGGGGGTGCTGCCAAACGCCCGCACCAATTAATTTTTGACCATTTTTTTACAATTTCTAACAAAACAACAACAAATCCCGCAAAGAATTAAACGGAATTTAATAAGGTTACATTTGAAAACCTAAACGAAATTTAACAATCGACATTTAAGTGTAAATTAAACTCTAAACCCTAAATCTGGCGGTGCTTCTGACTACGGCGAGAGAAGGAGGCCTATCAAGGAGCCGGCAAAACCCTACATCGTCTCACCAACCACTACACGCCGTGAGGAAGATGCCTATCCTGGTGGCGTCATCATCAAGAAATTTGCATGTCTCAATGATCTGCCGCCGGAAGTGTCATCTGCTATTGTCGACGGCGGACTTGAGGAACCTACGTAGCCTCGGCTAAGGCCTCTGGTTTCGCCGCCAGCGCGTGGTGGGGTTTGATCTAGCCTTGATGGCCTTGAAGAACCTGCATGCCACGACGTAGGGAAGCCTCGATGGGCGTCTCATCCTGCGGCCCTTCTCCGGTACCGGCGATCGTGCTGGGTAGGTTCCTGTGCCATTGGAAAGGGAAGCTCCTCCTCGTCGTCATCAGGGCGCGCTAGCTCGCCGTCCAACGCGAACCACTACTTAGGTGGCGACGGCATGCCAGCGGGGAGGATGAAGCTGCCGCGGCGCCGCTCGTACTCCTGGTCCACCACGACGTGCCCGTACGACGCCGAGGATGGAGTACTTGGGGTCGAGCCGCTGCTCCCACGACATGACGGTCGAAGGAGCGGAGTTGGTTGGCGGACATTAACGCCGAGCACCGGTTCCCCTGGCACGCATTGACGCCGACTACGTGTGTTCAGGTGCCGCCGGGGGAGCCGCTGCGATGTCAACACGTGGACGGTGCGGCTCGACGCGTCGCTTCATCCTGCGCCCGCCAGGGGAACCGTTCCGGCGTTATTGCGACGCGTGCTGGCAGGCATGCCGCCGTCTTTAAAACGCCGACATCGGATCAGATTACTGTCAACCGCCGTCACCGTATCCACGCTGGATCAGGTTAACACCATACCGCCCCCACCCAAGGACCGCCATAGGCGAAGATAGTTGCTTGCCGTGATCTCTTCATAGAGAGTATGCCGACTTGTGCAATCTCTCCTCACAAGGAACGGAAGAACCTGCCGCGCACGGGCTTTGTCGGCTACACCCTTCAGCGACGGTGAGGGGAGGAGGGTCGGAGAAGAGGTGCCGGCGATGGCTAGGGTTTCTCCTAGGGTTGCAAGTGCGGGAGCGACACGAGACAATGGGTAGTAGTATTACACTGTTTCCATAAAACAATTATCATATTATCATGTCTACATTCACGCTTCTCCCAGCAGAATTGTGTGTTAGACAACATTTACTATGCTCTCGTTCCTAAGGTATCTCATGTACATTTTCCGTACGATGTTTCCTTTTCTCTGTCCAAATATCACCTAAATTGATATTTGGCGATAGCGCAAGCAATAGCTGACACCCAATTGTCGTGCGTACTGGAGTATTTGAGAGGAACGACGCGTAAAATCTCGAACCCACCTCTTGACCCAAAACCAAAAGCGGTCAAGCTACACGAGTGATGCACGTCAGAAAAGGTCAGTTAAACAACCTCTACAGTCAAATAGTAAAGGCACGAGACGAAGAAGCTAGTATATGTGTTAGGATTTAATTAGTTTACATAATTAAAGGATAATCCTCCCTGTGTAATATCCGTGCAGTTGCCTTTGGCAATAGCCACGGCGCTCCCGCAATTGTACCAACCGTTCCCGACGGTTGTTCCCGAACAGCCGCCTCTCCATATGTCGGTTTGAGGCGACCGATTCGCCTTGTATAAATAGTGATCATCAATGGAATAAACAACAGTTCGATTCATTCTGTCCCTCTCTCGATTCTCTCTCGATCGCTCCCGTTTTTCTCTTCTAACACGTATCCGCGCCGACCGGGGCCTCCATGTTCACCTTCGGCTCCGGCGTGAGGAGCATGACGAGCGCCCCTGCCGCGTCTCCGTCTTTGCCGCATGCCGCTGCCGATGTGCTCCGCCTGCCGTCCCCAACTCCGGACACGCCACCTCCTTCACCGCGCGCAAGGGCTCGCCGCCGCCTTCTGGCCCTTGGCCTCCCGCTGGCCAGCCCGCCGGCGAACTCGCCAACGAGCAACAGCGGCCTGGCCGCGCTCGGGCTCGCGAACGGCGCCTCCAACGGCGTCGCCCCGCGGACCCTGCTCCCTGGAGGATCCTCCGACGAGGAAGAGGGCGGCCGGAACACCGCTTGCCGCTGGTGAACACGTTATCAGCACTGCCTCTGCCGAGATCGACAGATGAACTGAGGAGAAGAAGGACACGAAGGAAGAAAAGGTGAGATGCCTCGCCTACCGATGTACCCTCGCCGCCTGGTGCGGGACGACGGCCGTCGCTGCCGCTTCGTAGCACGCCATCACCTTGTGGGGACCCCGGACTAGCTGTCCGAAATACCCTTGTGCCTACAACATCAGCGATCCCATGATCAGTCTGTCGCTGAGCACAATCAAACTGGTATCGAAAGAACATCCATAAATACCGAAGGAAATTACTTACTTGGTTGAAGCCATAAGCTTCAATAGGTACTTGCAGCGGAAATCACCAAACAACGTGGAGCCCAAGTCATATGCCACAACCCCACAGGCAACTGACTGGGAAGCGCCCTAGTTCGCATTGACGTCATTTAAAACTTCTCCTTCGAACTGCTCCTCTTCCAAATCTGGCTAAGACAATAGCCAGGGACGAAACCAATATGAGTACATTTGATTGTACTCGCAAAATACCCCCGACATGAGCATGCACTACCCTTTTATTTGTTTAAATAAGACTTCGTTTGCTTTGAAAACTCTATATCCTTGTTGAAAAAGAGAAGGATAGACTTTTGTTTAATAAAACTTTGTTTTGAAACCTCTATATCTTTATTGAAAAAGGGAAAGAAGGCTTTTAGAACTTTTCCCAGAATTCTATCTTTGTAAGAAATCTCTTTAAAACTTTTTCCCGAAATATATCTTTGTCGAAAAACGATAAGAAGTCTCTTTTAAATCATTTTCCCGGAAAATCACCATTTTATCTGTTTCTCCAAAACTCCTCCTTTTTCTGACCATAGTCCGTCATGGTCCACTTTCCTCCATCAACATCATACCAACTCATTGGTATAGTAGTGGAACACTTTCTCCACTTCATTTCCCTTTTAAACTCAAATCTTTTCAAAACTTGCACATGGTCTTAGGAACAGTCTCCCAATTGTCCATATCCGAGGACTCGGCTATTCGAATAGTTTTAACCCTCTGCAGAGGTAGCACGCTTTTTGCCCACATCCATCCGGTAACTCATCGTGTCAGCCACGTCCCGCCATACAAGGTGTATGCGAAGTTGAGCCACCGACCATAGCCTCTCCTTTGCTCATGCTAGTATAGGACCCTGCCCATATGACACTTTCCATCGACACCCAGTCCAGTTCCCCGTCGGAAACCCTAAGTGTGAGGACTCATATGTTTTGTCTGGCGGTGTATAGGGGACATCCTTCTATCCTCCTCCTTATCTTTCCACAGAGTTTGAGCGAGGACCCAGGTCAGGGTAGGTCCTCAGACCATCCCCTCATGCATAACGGAGTCATCTCCGTCGATGAGGCATCCCATACTAATAAGAGCAAATTATATGACTAAGCCCTTTCCCATATGTGGGTAAATGTGGTCGCACAGGGTAAGATTGGTCGTCATAGGACACTGTGCATTTTTCATAAACATCACCATTCTCCATTTCTCCACTTCAACACCGACACCTCGGCGTTTCATAACCACACAAGTATTTTCAAAGGAGTTTTGAGTAAACAATATTTTTCCCATCCTATAGTTTGAAAAAGAATTTCCATCCAACATCTCCATATAGGGTGTCAAAATAATATACTTATATTTTGGAAAAAGGGTGTTCAAAATCATAGCTTTAGTGGCAAACACCACATAAATCACTGATGCTCTTTATAAGTAAAACATGTGAATCAAAAATAGAGGTATATAGATGCAAGCTCAGAGAATAGCTTGCCTGATTCCAGCATAATGTTTCTGGGCTTCTTCTCACTGATCAAAGAAATAACTCCCATCCTTCTTCGATAAATCCTCCCCAAATACCACTCCGGTAGCGTTTATCTCTAGCGTCGCAACATGAAAATAAAACAACACTCAATAAGCAAACCAAACCACAAGTGGTATACAAACAAGGAACAAACCACAACATAGCACTATTTTAATCAAGCAACAAACTAAGATCTACATTTACAAGGGCATTATACTAATCAGGAGTATAACACCATACACATGCCAAAACAAGAGGGCACAAAGACATCCTCAACTAGAGGTACCTAACAAACATTTTTCCCTAAACAGGAAATACTTCAGACAAAGTTAAGTCATCAAATAGTTTCTACTAACAAGCAAGGCTATGCACTATTAGCAAACCTAAGCAACCAGTAGCCCAAACTTAGTTAAAAAGATTATCTCGCTAATTCAAAATATCAAGCAACACAAGCATAATTAACTACTTGTTGGTTGCTTCAAACACCACTAAACAACACATTTTTAACTCAATTAAGCCTAACACATGCCACTAACAGTACTAACATATACTAACATACTAAACATCAGTAACACACATGTAACAGTACCAAAATAATCATCAACAAGCATAAAACACATTTTTATTAACAAGACAATTTAATTCCCTTCTTTTTGTTTGAGGCAGAACTACACTTTTACTAAATATTACTCCTAGGGAGTTCTGTAAATCAAACAATCATGCAAATTTGGGTTTGTGTTCTATGTTACTATTAGAAACTATCCCAATTGGATTTGCTCCAAAAATCATCTCACAAAAATTTACAAAAATCACCAAAGTGCCACTGGTGTGTTTGCAAGAATGAATAGAACTTTTGTTTTAGGTTTCATTTGCAAGCAAGGCTTACATATCTAGAAAGGTATCACTTCAGGCTTTCCATAGAATTTTAGTTTGCAATATTTGGATTTGTAAAACTCTAGATATTAAATATTTAGTGAAAAAGATACTTTTTGTAAGATTAAATCTAGAAAGCACACAGAAGTATATTTTTGCAAACAGCCAGTTCTGGATGTTCAAGAAAACACACAGGAACACTACAAATATTATACCAAAATTATTGCACACATAGATCTACCAAAAATGAATTAAAGCTACACTGAAATTTAATAGGAAACAGAAATAGATATTAGATCTACTGAAAAAAAACATAAACGGGCTGGGTCCGACCCAGATCGGGCCGAACCGCGCAGATCCTGGTCCAGCCAGAGGCCCAAACGCGATGCGAAGAGGTACGGGGACGTCTTCGTCTCCCTCAACACGCACGGCAGAGCGAGGAAACGAGCAGGAGCTCCGGCGAGGTCGACGCGGCGGCTCCGGTGTTCCTAAAAAGAAAAGGAGATGTCTACGAGTTAGACCGCGAGGAGGGGATCCCAGGGAAGCAGAAATGGCGGCGAATGGTGGCCTGTGCAGCTCGCGAGCTTTCCGGAAATGCGGCGGCCAGAGCGGAAGAGGATGCGGATGCTACGCTTGATTCTCGGCCTCCCGCATCGATTCCTTGGACGGGGGTGCAGAGGTCGATGAGGCGGAGAGGATGGTGGCCTTGGATTTGCTCGGGGCGTCCTAGAACGGCGGCGATGTGGCGGCGGAGCTCCGGCTAAAGTTTCGGCCACTGTGAGGAGAAAGTGAGAGAGAGAGGGAGCAGGTGGGCGAGTGAGGCGTGAGGGGGCAGAGGAGCGCCTTGGGGGAGCCTCTTTTTCTCCTTCGAGCGGCAGAGGAGCGGAAGGGGGGGGGGCCTGGCGACGAGCGGCGTCAGGCGAACGACACGGCGACGCTGCGCCACTGCTGCTACAGGAAGGAGACGACACTTTTCCAGATAACCCCCTGGACTTATTTTTCCAATCACAACGCAGTCCTTTTCTGTTTATTTTATTTTCCTTTTAAAACCAGTAGTGTTTTAGGGAATTATTTGGGGTACTAAAACATTTTATAAAAATTTGAAAATATTTGGGTAGGCTCCCCTTGTCAAGTAGAGCCTCCACAAAAATTGGTTTTTCAAAATAAAATGTTTTGAACATAATTTGTTCATAGAGTTTAAATATGTTATTTTTTGATAAAACCAATTTGACAAATTGAAATATCTTTGTAATTGGAGATTAGATATTTTGAGGAGAGAGTAACATGATAATGAGATGGTTATCATCTCATTCCTGGATTTTATAAGATAAAATAATTGTTATAACAAAATAGAGAATTAGGTAGAGAGGGAATTTAAATAAGATCATTTCTTTTAATCAAGAATTTTAATTTGAGGGTGTGAGGAAACATAAAGGTCTTGTTTTATTTTCAAGTCACACTCCACATTTGTGATCAATGGGTTTTCAACTTAACACTCAAGTACATTGGTGTAATTATTCACCCAAGCAAACAATAAAACAAGAATTAACAATCAATACAACCATATGTCCAACAAGCAAACAATCACAACAAGATCAACATCACAATCATGACCACACAAATCAAACCACAAGATTCAATCATACCACCATTTCCACAATGCTATCTTATAAAAATGATCACACTTAATTATGACAAGATGATGTTTAGAACTATCTCAACTCCACCTTTGTATTTTTGAAAAAGGTTTTGAGCAAGACAAAATATGTGGGGTAATATATTTCCCACTTGTGTTCTTTAAAAAAAAAAGTGATAATCAAAGTTTATAAAATGGGAGTTGCATACAAATGCAATTATCAAAGTTAAAAGATAGATAGGAGATAGCATATAGATCTCCACATTCTTTGGAACACATAATTTTGGAAATACTTTTACTTTCTCAAATAATGGGTATTAATTTGGTTGTTGCTAAACCAAGTATCAATGAAATGGAGTTGGCCAAAATAAGAATGGAAAAGATATATAGAATATTTTCTTGTCATAACACAATCACCAAAGTTAAATATATTTTTATATTAGTTGTGTCTTATATTTACTAGTCAAACAACTTAGACAACAAGTCACACAAGTTCAAACATAGCAATGGGAAGGAAAACACAATCATCAGCGAAACATTTCAAAAGTTTTTGTTGGTTCTGAATTTTGGGTCTGGTAAAACTAAGTTTTTCTTAGTTTCTAAATTTGGGATGTTACAGATCCTTCCCCCCTTAAAAATAAATCTCGTCCTCGAGATTTGCCCGGTGGTAACAGGAGAGTACGAGGGCACGGGTTTTTGGGTTGGCTATACTTCTGAGGTCGTTGCTTATTCAGCGAGGTCGCCATGTGAGATCTTGACAACTTGATGATGCGAGGCTTTCTTTGTCGATAAACTTCTGTGGTGAGTTCAGATCCTTGACGATAGGGTTGACTTGACGATCGACTCTGACGGATAGTCGTGGTTGGCTGTTTCCAGATACTATAAGGCTAAAAGCGCACAGATCTAATTATTACCACGTTCTTGTATACCTATTGCAGGTCTTCCCCCCTTAAAAAGGGGTTTTGAAGGTTCATCCTGAAGGTTGCAGCTGGAGTTGAATTGGGGACATTATTCTTCCGAGGTAGCTTGACGATCTTTGTCTTGGGTGTCATTCCTCGATGTTTGGGTCGGTGCAGATATCACTTCCTGGTATTGTCTCCTTACGAGGGTCGCAGGTGGGGACGCGTTGTTCTCAGGATGCGTCAAGTCTGAGCACTCGACTCTCTCCGGTTTCTAGTTAGTAGAGGGAGGTTATAAACTTCTAAGGGCGTCTGGACTTGCTTGGTGGTTGATGTTGCCAACAGCAGGTGCTTCCGTTGTTTGATTCTTCTTAGTGACTTCCGGTAGATCTTCTTCACGCTTTTCTTCCTTCGGCTTGGCAGGAAAAAGGTTGTCCTGAAAGACTTCTTTGGTTCTGGGTCTTCACAAGTAAGTTAGAGTGCACCAGAATAGTTAGGGTTTCCGGGAAAACTTTCTGGTTGAGGGGCCTAAGTTAGTTTTCAAGGGAGTTGGGTGCTATACTCTGAACATCAAACTTATTATACCTAAGATCCAAAACAACCAACTTTACATAGGCCTCTAATTCTCGAGTCTTCAAAACACCATTCCAACATCTCGGGTAAGGCCACTACTATCAACTAGTTAATTTGAAACACGGCTTTTGCCCAAGCTAAAGTTATTAATCCACCATCATCTTCTTCGGGCATAACTCTTTATCATAATATAGTTCAATCTATCGGATATCCATCAAACCTTTCAGGCATAATCTTCCTATTACATTCTATCACCGAAATCTTAGTGGTTCACCAATTATTTCTTGATTGATTTTTCTCCCCAGATAGGCATATCTCATATTATCTTACTCCTTCAGGTGGCTGTTTTCCCACGACCATGTCATCAAAGCTAAATAAAGCATCCAACAATCATGTGATCATACCATCAAGAATTGCCCCACTTTCTAACCAAATTCAGATTTTATCTCCACACTTTTGGGCCTTGATCTATTAATCAAAGATAAAAGATCTTTCTAAGAATAATCCAAACAGAGCGTGACAAGCTCTGAAAACTACTGTCGCCTAAAATGTCTTGCTACTAGACCAAGTCACATTGATTCCTAGAATCCGACATACATTCACTTATCCTCCACCAATTATTTTTTGCATACAACGATCTACTCATTTGCTAACTCATCTTTGACTACTTCCTATAATTCCATAAGAATTTGGTACAAGGTCACTTGCGCTAGGAATCACCCTTAACATTCCCACACCGGAGTATTCTTCTTAATTTACTTGCTTCTATCCAATCCAAACATCATTTTATCAGCAAGTGCTTCCTAAAAATCCAATAACTTTCACCTTTATTTCTAAACCTTAAATCAAGGGTCACGTCTTCTAGCTCCAAATAACCACCAATGGTTGGGGACCACAACTGGTTAGCCCCAGTGGATTAATCAAATATATCATCTGTCCAAACCCAATTGATTTATCGATCCACTCCAAGCTTTCACTTCTATTATAAACCCCAAATTTTTGATATTACCAACATCATTCACCAAAGTTTGATCTCATCAACTAGATTCTTAAGGGATCCTTTTGACTAATAATCTTATAGTCCAGCACTTTTACATCCTCCTAAAGTCTCCTTTGTACCAACTAGTTTTGAGTCGTCCTATGGCACTTATCCCCTTGGTCTAGAAAAAGCAGTTAGTATCTTTGCAAAATTTGGTTAGATGAGAGATTTAAAGTTAGATAAATTACGTTAGTTATGTTAGTTTTTCATATTGTTTTGTTAGTCCGACGGGATACGACCAGTGTCATCTACCGTCGGGTCTTGAATCTTCATCTTTCTCGATGGCTTGATGTGGTTGTACAAAACGACGTATGAAGACCGCTATCAGTCTTGCAGAAGGTCGCAGAGTCTTGGGGTAGCGAGTATTCCATACCTTGCTCCTCTTACTAAGAGAAAATTTTCTGAAGGGTTTTCCAAGTCGGACTCTTAATAGTATACAAAACGTACATCTATGGCCAACAAGGCAAAAAGGTTTTTGCAAACAGTCAAAATTAAAGCAACAGACAACAGTGTGGTTACTTTGGGTTCCCGACAAGGCGTGTTTTGTGAAACACCCAAGGAAAACAACACATAATAAATGCAACACACAAGCAAAGATCAATCAAGGCACTTCTAGTACCAACAGACGTTTAATACCGTGGAAGGTGGGGATTGCTCAAGTAAAACGAGCTTATCCTATCGGTCCTATGGGTCTGGTTTGGGATATCCTCAAGTATGTAAGTTTGAATGGAGGTAAGACAATAGATGGAAACTTTTGATAAACCTTTAAACGAGAGACAAGGTTTGGAATAATTCGAGAAGTTGAAAAGAATGGAAGTTATACTTAAGCCTCCTTAGATACAAATAATTTAGGTAGTAATATATTTCTTTCCAAAAATAGTTTTCGCCTTAGTCTTCAGCTGGAATACTTGAGATTGTCAAGGTAGTAACTGAGTGGAATTGTTGATATTGAGTGAGGTCTTCGAGGTCTCTTGCTTTGTTGATACTGACAATCTTGGTATTCGCACATCAATCGCCTTGATGTTAAATGTTGAGTATTTGAGATGGAAGCTTCTTCTTCTGGGTACTAGCTAATTAGGTCTCACTGGGTTTCATCGTCAAGTATACCCTTGGTTTTGAACGGGTAAGAGATAACAGAAGACTCCTTGGGAAAAATCTTGAAAGAGAGGGGTAAGACTTTGAAATATTTGAGAAGATGAGAAGAGCGAAGCCATTTTCGGACTTCTCTAGATAAAAAAAATATTTTGGTAGTAATATATTTTTAACAAAAATATTTGCTTTCCTAAATAACGCCCATGCTAACTAAGGTCTCCTACAGTCAGGATGGCTCTGATACCAAGTCTTGTGGGGACCCCGGACTAGCTGTCCGAAATACCCTTGTGCCTACAACATCAGCGATCCCATGATCAGTCTGTCGCTGAGCACAATCAAACTGGTATCGAAAGACCATCCATAAATACCGAAGAAAATTACTTACTTGGTTGAAGCCATAAGCTTCAATAGGTACTTGCAGCGGAAATCACCAAACAACGTGGAGCCCAAGTCATATGCCACAACCCCACAGGCAACTGACTGGGAAGCGCCCTAGTTCGCATTGACGTCATTTAAAACTTCTCCTTCGAACTGCTCCTCTTCCAAATCTGGCTAAGACAATAGCCAGAGACGAAACCAATATGAGTACATTTGATTGTACTCGCAAAATACCCCCGACATGAGCATGCGCTACCCTTTTATTTGTTTAAATAAGACTTCGTTTGCTTTGAAAACTCTATATCCTTGTTGAAAAAGAGAAGGATAGACTTTTGTTTAATAAAACTTTGTTTTGAAACCTCTATATCTTTATTGAAAAAGGGAAAGAAGGCTTTTAGAACTTTTCCCAGAATTCTATCTTTGTAAGAAATCTCTTTAAAACTTTTTCCCGAAATATATCTTTGTCGAAAAACGATAAGAAGTCTCTTTTAAATCATTTTCCCGGAAAATCACCATTTTATCTGTTTCTCCAAAACTCCTCCTTTTTCTGACCATAGTCCGTCATGGTCCACTTTCCTCCATCAACATCATACCAACTCATTGGTATAGTAGTGGAACACTTTCTCCACTTCATTTCCCTTTTAAACTCAAATCTTTTCAAAACTTGCACATGGTCTTAGGAACAGTCTCCCAATTGTCCATATCCGAGGACTCGGCTATTCGAATAGTTTTAACCCTCTGCAGAGGTAGCACGCTTTTTGCCCACATCCATCCGGTAACTCATCGTGTCAGCCACGTCCCGCCATACAAGGTGTATGCGAAGTTGAGCCACCGACCATAGCCTCTCCTTTGCTCATGCTAGTATAGGACCCTGCCCATATGACACTTTCCATCGACACCCAGTCCAGTTCCCCGTCGGAAACCCTAAGTGTGAGGACTCATATGTTTTGTCTGGCGGTGTATAGGGGACATCCTTCTATCCTCCTCCTTATCTTTCCACAGAGTTTGAGCGAGGACCCAGGTCAGGGTAGGTCCTCAGACCATCCCCTCATGCATAACGGAGTCATCTCCGTCGATGAGGCATCCCATACTAATAAGAGCAAATTATATGACTAAGCCCTTTCCCATATGTGGGTAAATGTGGTCGCACAGGGTAAGATTGGTCGTCATAGGACACTGTGCATTTTTCATAAACATCACCATTCTCCATTTCTCCACTTCAACACCGACACCTCGGCGTTTCATAACCACACAAGTATTTTCAAAGGAGTTTTGAGTAAACAATATTTTTCCCATCCTATAGTTTGAAAAAGAATTTCCATCCAACATCTCCACATAGGGTGTCAAAATAATATACTTATATTTTGGAAAAAGGGTGTTCAAAATCATAGCTTTAGTGGCAAACACCACATAAATCACTGATGCTCTTTATAAGTAAAACATGTGAATCAAAAATAGAGGTATATAGATGCAAGCTCAGAGAATAGCTTGCCTGATTCCAGCATAATGTTCCTGGGCTTCTTCTCACTGATCAAAGAAATAACTCCCATCCTTCTTCGATAAATCCTCCCCAAATACCACTCCGGTAGCGTTTATCTCTAGCGTCGCAACATGAAAATAAAACAACACTCAATAAGCAAACCAAACCACAAGTGGTATACAAACAAGGAACAAACCACAACATAGCACTATTTTAATCAAGCAACAAACTAAGATCTACATTTACAAGGGCATTATACTAATCAGGAGTATAACACCATACACATTGATAACCCCCAAGAGCAAGGGATCACTGTAGCACCTCTCAATGTGGAAGTAAGGTATCGATCCGTAGGAGCAAGAAGGAAAAGTTATCTATTCCCTACAACTAAAGTGTCACAAGTTTTAGTTGATTATGCACTAAACAAGTTTAGAGAACAAGATGGTTGGTTTGATGGATGTAAAAGTGTCCCAATCCTCTTCTTTGCAAGAGGACAAGACAAAGGTAGTAGCAAGTGAAAGCTCTCAAAGAGAGAAAGCCCAATCCTCTATGTAGCAAGAGGACAAGCTCAAGTGTGTGTTTCTTATAGGAACAATGGACATGGTTCATGGGTTCACTTAATCCTCTCTCTCTCATCTACGGTGATCATCATGTTATAGATAAAGTACACACAATTGTCTTGTTTTAATGGTAGCTTTTTATGACGGCTATATGTCCTAAAACACATAGTTGAAAGAAATACTCATTTGTGTTGTTAGGTCACCCCTCGTAAGGCTAGCGTGGTTTCTCTCACTCCCACATCATACTCTTTCTTTTTACCCCCAGATAAAGGATGTTGGGCGGTACTGTGTCACTCAATACCTATGCCGTGTCACATCGGCCATCCCGTACCCACATACATCATACTTCAAAGTATGACAAATCACAAAAGCTCCAACACAAACGGTAAATGCATAACAAATCATCTCACACCACAATATTCACCACAAAGGTATTACATAGATGACCGTAATCATGTTCAGCAGCTCATACGGTACTAATTAGTGAAGCTCAAGAGAGAGGAGAGATACAAAAGTTACCACCACAAACCCTAGTCCAGGGGTGGACTACTCCCCCTTCATCATGGTGATGATGGTGAAGAAGTTCTTGCTGTAGATGTTGATGATGAACACGCCGGAGGGGGGTGGAGCCCTCCGGAGGCGATTCCGGCGGCGTTCCCCCCCCTCCGATCTTCTCCGACGGCAGCCTTCTGTCTCTCTGTTTCGTGGTTTTCTGTTTTTCCGCCGCCTCCTTTCGCGAAACGCCAGGGGACCTTTTTTATAGGCGTTTTTAGGTCAAGACTATGTCGGTGGAGCAAAAATCGACGGCCACGGAGCTCCGAGGGGGAAACGAGCTGGGCCCATGCGGCCAGGTACAGTAGGCCGCGTGGGACCCTCCCATTTCCATCCTGTTAGGCTTCTGGTCTTCAATTTCATCCCATTGCGTTCGTCTCGAAAATTCTGAACCGTGCTCTTTGGCCTTGCCCTTTTTGGAGTCCCGAAGCTCCCGGAAAGTCTGAAACACTAAAAAAGACGTTTTCTGGAAAACAGGGTTAATTCCAAATAAATGGGAAAACTATGAAATATTCCCAAAATCATTATAAAACATTGATATAACCCTTATATGATGCAAATATGATTGGAATAGAAGTAAAATAATGCAAAGTTCATGTATGCATTTTACATGCATCACACATGCCAAAACAAGAGGGCACAAAGACATCCTCAACTAGAGGTACCTAACAAACATTTTTCCCTAAACAGGAAATACTTCAGACAAAGTTAAGTCATCAAATAGTTTCTACTAACAAGCAAGGCTATGCACTATTAGCAAACCTAAGCAACCAGTAGCCCAAACTTAGTTAAAAAGAATATCTCGCTAATTCAAAATATCAAGCAACACAAGCATAATTAACTACTTGTTGGTTGCTTCAAACACCACTAAACAACACATTTTTAACTCAATTAAGCCTAACACATGCCACTAACAGTACTAACATATACTAACATACTAAACATCAGTAACACACATGTAACAGTACCAAAATAATCATCAACAAGCATAAAACACATTTTTATTAACAAGACAATTTAATTCCCTTCTTTTTGTTTGAGGCAGAACTACACTTTTACTAAATATTACTCCTAGGGAGTTCTGTAAATCAAACAATAATGAAAATTTGGGTTTGTGTTCTATGTTACCATTAGAAACTATCCCAATTGGATTTGCTCAAAAAATCATCTCACAAAATTTACAAAAATCACCAAAGTGCCACTGGTGTGTTTGTAAGAATGAATAGAACTTTTGTTTTAGGTTTCATTTGCAAGCAAGGCTTACATATCTAGAAAGGTATCACTTCAGGCTTTCCATATAATTTTAGTTTCCAATATTTGGATTTGTAAAACTCTAGATATTAAATATTTAGTGAAAAAGATACTTTTTGTAAGATTAAATCTAGAAGGCACACAGAAGTATATTTTTGCAAACAGCCAGTTCTGGATGTTCAAGAAAACACACAGGAAGACTACCAATATTATACCAAAATTATCGCACACATAGATCTACCAAAAATGAATTAAAGCTACACTGGAATTTAACAGGAAACAGAAATAGATATTAGATCTACTGAAAAAAACATAAACGGGCTGGGTCCGACCCAGATCGGGCCGAACCGCGCAGATCCTGGCCCAGCCAGAGGCCCAAACGCGAGGCGAAGAGGTACGGGGCCGTCTTCGTCTCCCTCGACACGCACGGCAGAGCGAGGAAACGAGCAGGAGCTCCGGCGAGGTCGACGCGGCGGCTCCGGTGTTCCTAAAAAGAAAAGGAGATGTCTACGAGTTAGACCGCGAGGAGGGGATCCCAGGGAAGCAGAAATGGCGGCGAATGGTGGCCTGTGCAGCTCGCGAGCTTGCCGGAAATGCGGCGGCCGGAGCGGAAGAGGATGCGGATGCTACGCTTGATTCTCGGCCTCCCGCATCGATTCCTTGGACGGGGGTGCAGAGGTCGATGAGGCGGAGAGGATGGTGGCCTTGGATTTGCTCGGGGCGTCCTAGAACGGCGGCGATGTGGCGGCGGAGCTCCGGCTAAAGTTTCGGCCACTGTGAGGAGAAAGTGAGAGAGAGAGGGAGCAGGTGGGCGAGTGAGGCGTGAGGGGGCAGAGGAGCGCCTTGGGGGGGCCTCTTTTTCTCCTTCGAGCGGCAGAGGAGCGGAAGGGGGGCCTGGCGACGAGCGGCGTCAGGCGAACGACACGGCGACGCTGCGCCACTGCTGCTACAGGAAGGAGACGACGCTTTTCCAGATAACCCCCTGGACTTATTTTTCCAATCACAACCCAGTCCTTTTCTGTTTCTTTTATTTTCCTTTTAAAACCAGTAGTGTTTTAGGGAATTATTTGGGGTACTAAAACATTTTATAAAAAATTGAAAATATTTGGGTAGGCTCCCCTTGTCAAGTAGAGCCTCCACAAAAATTGGTTTTTCAAAATAAAATGTTTTGAACATAATTTGTTCATAGAGTTTAAATATGTTATTTTTGGATAAAACCAATTTGACAAATTGAAATATCTTTGTAATTGGAGATTAGATATTTTGAGGAGAGAGTAACATGATAATGAGATGGTTATCATCTCATTCCTGGATTTTATAAGATAAAATAATTGTTATAACAAAATAGAGAATTAGGTAGAGAGGGAATTTAAATAAGATCATTTCTTTTAATCAAGAATTTTAATTTGAGGGTGTGAGGAAACATAGAGGTCTTGTTTTATTTTCAAGTCACACTCCACATTTGTGATCAATGGGTTTTCAACTTAACACTCAAGTACATTGGTGTAATTATTCACCCAAGCAAACAATAAAACAAGAATTAACAATCAATACAACCATATGTCCAACAAGCAAACAATCACAACAAGATCAACATCACAATCATGACCACACAAATCAAACCACAAGATTCAATCATACCACCATTTCCACAATGCTATCTTATAAAAATGATCACACTTAATTATGACAAGATGATGTTTAGAACTATCTCAACTCCACCTTTGTATTTTTGAAAAAGGTTTTGAGCAAGACAAAATATGTGGGGTAATATATTTCCCACTTGTGTTCTTTAAAAAAAAAGAAGTGATAATCAAAGTTTATAAAATGGGAGTTGCATACAAATGCAATTATCAAAATTAAAAGATAGATAGGAGATAGCATATAGATCTCCACATTCTTTGGAACACATAATTTTGGAAATACTTTTACTTTCTCAAATAATGGGTATTAATTTGGTTGTTGCTAAACCAAGTATCAATGAAATGGAGTTGGCCAAAATAAGAATGGAAAAGATATATAGAATATTTTCTTGTCATAACACGATCACCAAAGTTAAATATATTTTTTATTAGTTGTGTCTTATATTTACTAGTCAAACAACTTAGACAACAAGTCACACAAGTTCAAACATAGCAATGGGAAGGAAAACACAATCATCAGCGAAACATTTTCAAAAGTTTTTGTTGGTTCTGAATTTTGGGTCTGGTAAAACTAAGTTTTTCTTAGTTTCTAAATTTGGGATGTTACAGTTTTGGTGAACGCTGGCGCTTCGACGGTCGGCGGTACGGGCTAGGCCGCTTCATTGGCCGCCGCCACTACGCCGGAGGCTACCGTGCACACCGCCACGGTGCAGGTCGTTCCCGCGGCCATGGCATCCGGCGCTGCCCCCGTGCCGGTCCGCCCCCGTCACTGCTCGGGACCGACGAGATCGCCGGCCCGGCACTGGAAGAGCAGCCACCGGCGTTCTGGTGCTCTGCGCATGGGTGGGTTTTCTGCCCCCTGCACGAGTACGGATCCGCCGCCGGCGAGGACGCCGTTGGGCAGTCGCCCACATCCGTCTTCGATTTTGGCTCGACCAGCGCCAGGGCCACCGACGCCAACGCCATGGCGCCGCGCCTTCCGTCTCCGACCCCTGCGGTTGTCGAGATTGAGGGCGACGCCCTCGCCTACGTATCCGCCCCGACTGTGGTGGCCCATACAGGTCATTTAAAGGAAAGCCCTCGAACTTCAATGGTAAGCGAAAGCGCAACCGGAACAGGAAGCCCAGAAACTCAGACCGTGGGAAAGGCACCTAAAATCACTTCTAACAGGTGAGCGTGACAAAACTAAGCTTTGCGACAAGTGTGGATGCTACACGCACCCCACTGACAAGTGCAAGACCCCAAAGCATCTGGCCATTCTGTACCAGCAATCCCATGGACGCAACGCACCTCGAGGGAAAAGGTTTGAAGCCAACTTCAACCTTCAACCAGATGGCAGTGATGGAGCTGGTTGTTCGCAAGACGTTCCCCCGGGACCTAGCAACGCCGTTACTCTCCTTCCGTCAGAGGACCCTACAGGAACGGAGGACATGATGGTAGAGTACGCCTCAACCGACGTGTTTGGAGACTTCGACTAGTCCCGCTACCTCCTTAGTGATTGATATATTCATGTCCATTTGTGATGTTGTAATAGAACATAAGTATCGTTGTCATTTATATTGTATCAGTACTTTGATATAATAAGATTGTAATCTATGTATTTAAATAAAGGATTCTTATTGAAAATTCTTCATTTTTATATATAGTTCTCTACGGGAACAATCCGATGGAAGAGGAATTATGCCTTGTGGACAGTGCTACCACAAACTCCATACTGAGGGAGTTGAAATATTTCCAAACTCTGAAAAGATGAATGGAGATATTTTGACAATCGCTGGACGCGATACGGTAATTGTTGGCACTGGACGTGCCATATTTACCCTCCCAAGTGGTACACAAGTGACAATTGAGGATGCCCTGCTGTATCCCGATTCTTCACGTACCCTAATCAGTTATCGAGATATCCGTAAGAATGGTTTTCACATTGAAACCCATGAAGACAACAAAGAGGAGTATCTACTCTTCACAAAAGATTACGGATATGGCAAGCAAGTACTTGAAAAAATTCCTTCTCTGTCGTCCGGACTGTACTATACGTACATTAAGCCCGTAGAACATGTTGCTTACAAGGTAGTTTTCCAGAATGTTAACGCATTCCAAACCTGGCATGATCGCCTAGGCCATCCTGGTATCGAGATGATGAGGAAGATTACTAGCATTTCCATTGGTCACAATTTGCTTGAGTCCAAATTTCCTCAGTCATCGGATTTTGTGTGCACATCATGTGCCACGGGAAAGCTTATTATGAGGCCTTCACACCTCAAGATACAAGCTGAACCACTTCAATTTCTTGAACAAATTCAAGGAGACATTTGTGGCCCCATCCAACCATTGTCTGGACCGTTTAGGTATTTCATGGTTCTTATTGACGCATCTACGCGATGGTCACATGTGTGCCTTCTTTCCACACGGAACCATGCATTTGCCAAGATAATGAGGGAAGTAATTAAGTTACAGGCCCATTATCCAGAAAGTCGAATTAAATCAATTCGCATGGACAATGCTGCAGAATTCTCCTCACATGCTTTCAATGACTATTGCATGGCCCTGGGGATTGAAGTTCAGCACTCTGTTTCATACGTCCACACTCAAAATGGTTTGGCTGAATCCCTAATTAAGAGGATCAAACTCATTGCAAGACCTTTGTTGATGAATTGCAGCTTGCCAACGTCGTGTTGGGGTCATGCAGTTTTACACGCTGCTGACTTAATTCAATTGCGACCTACTGCATATCACAGTACTTCCCCTCTGCAATTGGTACGTGGAAATCCACCTAGCATTTCCCATCTGCGTAAGTTCGGATGTGCTACATACATCCCGATCTCACCACCTCAGCGGACATCCATGGGCCCACACAGAAAACTGGGGATCTATGTGGGGTACAAATCGCCGTCGATTATTAATGTGGCGCCCCGACCCGACTGCTATACAGTGATGCTGTGTGTCACCGGTTAAGCGATACAACCGGAGGTTACGGGTTTACCAATCCCCGGCCAAAACCTTTGGCAGGCGTTGCTGGGTACACCTCACTCCAGACAACGCAACACCCCGATTGATGCCTTAACACAGGCACAACTATCAAAGCATAATAGTAAGATCAAGACTTGTGGAACAACTGGCACATCACAGACTCTACGACACAAATCATATAGTTCAACTCTTATACAGAGAAAGATAGCAAATGACAACCAGAGGTCACAGACCCAACATTACATCAAGCGGAAGCAAAGTAGGTTGTTCTAAACAACAAGAACCAAAATATGGCCTAAGAGGCCTACAGATAAACACCACAGCGCCAGCTGTTCCAGGATGTCCCACGCTGCCACCTGGGAACCCCAGACTACTCGTCGACGTCCACAAAGAACCCACCTTCGAGGTCGGTGAAGTCCTCCTCTGAAACAAAAGCAAAGACGTTGAGTTCGACGAACTCGCAAGATTAAGAGCTAATATATGCTCGATGATTAGCTTTCAAGGTTTTATGGCTCTTTTGCATAAAGCTGATTTTATTTAATAAAACAGGACTCCATGGCATCGTCTAATCAGAATACTTTTAAAAGAGGGGTAAGCAGTAACTCTTGTCTCTTGAATCACATTTCTCACCATTTATCACCATCATCACCCTCATAGCACCTGTTCATCAAAGGCACCTCCCCGAATCACCCTCGAGGAAGCTCACCTTACAATCTTGAGATGGTACCTCTAGTACCCAGTTTTTAATCATTCAGTTAAAGTTATTCTATGATCTCTGAATCCGTCACCAAGTCGTCCATAACCGAGGACACGGCTTTTCGAAAAGATTTATCCCTGCAGGGGTGTACAATGTGAAAGTCGCCAGGTTCCCGAGGGACCTCCCAGCTTCTTATCCATGCGTACCGTCCGGCCCATTGCCTAGCTCTTAGCTCTCTTCCGGGGAAAGCCGGCTGGGTGGGAGCGGCTACGACCTTTACCTCGCTTAAGACTAACCCAGGATCATCAGTGGCGGTAGGACAAGAGGTACCTTCTCGCACCCTGTCCCGCGGCCACTTATTTCCCTGACACACCCATCCTCATCTCAGTCTTGGCCACCATCTTCAACGCACGCGCAAATGGAAAGCCAAACTAGAGGACCCTCGGCTAGTCCGCCACAAGTTAGTCGGTCGACGAGGTTCCATATGCCCACGCATGGTTGCACGCTCAACTTGGCTCGTAAGCGAGAACTCGCACTTAGGCGGCGAGAACGAGACAACCCACCACATCCCATGTGGCCTCTCATCCCCACCTTTAAGCATTTTATTATCCGTCACCACAATTCTCCACCGTCATTCTCATCTCAGCACCTGTTACCAACATGAAGTAACCATAGTACTGCTATGCACTTAACTAAGCATGGCTAAGCATCAACATAGCATAGTAATTATCTTGGCCAACAAAACAATCCTATGGTTAAATAGGAGGGGAACAGGTGTATGGCATAGGGAACTTAATGCAACTATAGGATACTCTACTCCAAGTAAAGTTGACATTTGGAACCGCATGCAATATTATAGTGGAGAAAATACTTGCGGAAATTAGGATAAGATATGCTCAGAGGGGGGATTACGCTTGCCTTGGTCAAGGTGCTGGTAGTACGGATCCTCGGGGTATTGTGGAGTAACCCCGGTTGCTTGATCTATCGAAGCACAACACACGGGAAAAACAATCAATCACCACACATGCTCACAATGCGATGCACACACACAAGATGACATGTCATGTTTATGCAATGATAGCATCATTTAGTTCATCTAGCAAGATTAAATGGAGAGCCGAATAATTAGGGCCATCATTCGGAAGCAACCCCATATTTTACTTTATGACCACGTTGCTCATACATCTATTACATTACTAAGAAGTAGCTCAAATATGCATGAACATGGCATGAATGGGTAGGGTTTGTTCTCCCGATCGGATTGGTACCTCTTTTGTGGTTTTCCGAGTACCGGTGAAATAATTAGTGAATTAAAGAATTAACTGAATTAATTCTTTTATTCCATTTAGGAGTAACATCAAATAAAAACTTATGATCATGAGGTGAGATTTGCATGGTTAGATAGCATTTGAGCTGCTGATCATTTTGATCTCTTATTTGCTAAAATTGAAGCAATATCCATTGTTTTATTTAAGAAAAAGAAAAACTGTTTTTACTGTTCAGGCCGGTCCACAGCCCGGTTGGGCCGGCGGGCAGGCCGGCCTCGTAACAGAGCCAACCGGCCAGCAGCCCGGTCTGGGCCGGCTCCTGGGCCGGCTATGGGCCCGAGACGGCCGGTTGGTAGCCCGGCTAAGCCGATGCCACGGCCGGTCCGCGAGCGAGCAAGGGGAGCTTCGTCGACGGTGCATCGGCGACGAACTCCGGCGTGGCTACGGCGAGAGAGGGCAGGGGAAGACATGGAGAGGTTCACGGGACGGCGAGCTCACCACGAATGCGTTGGTGCAGACGGCGAGGTGGGGGACGGCGTGCCGGCGGCGTGATCCCGTGGGGGAGTTGCGGCGGTGGCGGAGGGGAAGAAGGTCGGCGGCGGCGATTCCTCGCGTCTCCGGCCTATTCCTGGGGTGGAGAGGAAGGAGACGTGGCGGCGGTGCTCGTGGTGTTGCTCGATTCGTCGGGGACGGGCTCAAATGGCGGCGACGACCTCGGCGGTGGCGCCAGCCATGGCGGCTCGTGGAGAGGCAGAGAGGAGGGGAACGGGAGCAGGTGGGGCAGTGAGCACGGGGTCCTCGTGAGGCTCTTCTTCTGGAGGTGGAGGCAGTGCGGGTCCAGGCGAGGCGCGGCGTGCACGGCGAACTCGCGGGTGCGGCGCGAGCATGGAGGCTCGGTCGCTACAGCGACGGAGGAGAGAGAGATGACGATTTTACAACGAGGTCCCTGGCAGAATTTGGTTCCTCACGGGCAGGTCCTCCGGGAGTTACAATTAGTTCCTCTTCTGATTTAAATTTTTGGACAGCAACTTATTTGAATTAGAAGAGGCAATTGAACATTTTGTAAAAAAAATCAGAAAACTCCAGTAGCCTCCCAATACAATATAGATGCTCCCCAAATTTTGGTGTGGTCAACAAGAAACGTTTTTGACAACATTTGTTCAAGGTGTTGGATTAAAGCAGTTCTTCTAAATTCGAAAAGTTACTCCGTGAATACTTTGGAGCGAGTGCAAAAACAATATGTTGAACTCCTGAAACTTCCTTGACAACTCTGGATGGGTATTTGTAGTTGTGGTTATCAGACAGCAACCACATCTGAGTTGCAAGGAGGTGGATTTAGGTGTGTTCTTGTTTCCACGTCTTTTAATTTTGGGTTTAGCAATTTAAGATGAAATGCCATGATGCTATGATGCATGTACTAAGCAAAAGTGAAAATTTCATACAGATTTCCAGGTTCTTAACGTTGGGCTGTTACAATTCTACCCTCCTTACAGGAATCTCGTCCCGAGATTCTAAGGTTGCGCAAAGAAGTCGGGATACTCTTCACGAAGACTAGACTCTCGTTCCCAAGTTGCTTCTTCCTCGGAATGATGAGACCACTGAATTTTGAGAAACTTGGTAGTCTTGTTCCGGGTCTTTCTTTCAGCTTCATCCAAGACACGGATAGGATGCTCACGATAAGTGAGGTCTTCTTGTAGATCTAGCTCCTCATGATTGACCCCATGGATAGGGTCCTTGAAGCACCGGCGAAGTTGGGAGACATGAAACACATCATGTACATTTGGGAATTTGACCGGTAACTCCAACTTATAAGAAAGATCTCCTCGCTTGGCCAGAACGGTGAAAGGGCCAACATAGCGGGGTGCCAATTTCCCTTTGATACCAAAGCGGCGAACGCCACGAGGGGAGAGACGCGGAGATAAGCTTTATCACCAATTTCATAGTGAATTTCCTGATGGTGCTTATCATAGTAGCTCTTCTGCCTAGACTGAGCAATCTTCAGATTCTCCCTTATGATTCTGACCTTCTCCTCAGCTTCATTTATATATCTGGACCAAAGAGTGCCCTCTCTCCGGTCTCAGACCAATTTAGAGGAGTGCGGCATTTTCTTCCATAGAGAACCTCAAATGGAGCCATGCCCAGACTAGCTTGATAGCTATTGTTGTAGGAGAATTCCGCGAAAGGAAGGTACTTTTCCCAACCCTTGCCAAAAGAGATCACACATGCCCGAAGCATGTCTTCCAAACTTGGTTCACTCTTTCGGTCTGACCATCAGTTTGAGGATGGAACGCGGTGCTGAAGTTGAGACGAGTTCCCATAGCAGCTTGGAAACTAGCCCAAAACTTAGAGGTGAAAAGGCTTCCACGATCAGAGATTATCTTCTTGGGAATACCGTGAAGTACAACGATCCGAGAAACATACAGGTCTGCCAACCTGGCAGCTGTAATGTCAACACGAACGGGGAGGAAGTGAGCCACTTTTGATAGTCGATCAATGATGACCCAAATGGCATCATTTCCCTTTGGAGACTTCGGCAGACCAGTAATGAAGTCCATACCAATTTCATCCCATTTCCACTCGGGAGTAGTAATAGGGCGAAGAGTACCGGCAGGTCTTTGATGTTCAGCCTTTACCCGTCGACAGGTGTCGCATTCAGCAACATACTTGGCAATTTCTCGTTTCATACGAGTCCACCAGAATTGTGGCCGAAGGTCTTGGTACATTTGGTACTACCGGGATGAATAGAGAGAGGTGATTCATGAGCTTCTTGGAGAATGAGCTCCCTCAAATTCCGTTCTTTGGCACTACCAAGCGGTCACCAAATAAACAACCCGGATTCATCTTCCGAGAAACATTTGGCCTTGCCACTAGCAATGTTCTTCTTGATATTCAGGATACCCTCATCAGCTTCTGAGCATCCTTAATCTGGTCTACAAGAGTAGCTTTGATCTCCAGATTTGCAAGGTAGCCAGAAGGAACAATTTCCAGTTCAAACGGGCAAACTCTTCATGAAGAGCGGGTTGAGCCTTTTCAATCATCAGATTGTTGCAATAGGACTTCCGACTTAGCGCGTCAGCCACGACGTTTGCTTTGCCGGGTTGATAGTTCAGACTCACATTGTAGTCCGTGATTAACTCCAACCAACGCCTTTGCCTGAGATTTAAATCCGGCTGGGTGAAGAGGTACTTCAGACTCTTGTGATCCGAGAAGATCTCGCAACGGTTACCAAACAGGTATGGTCTCCATTGCTTCAAAGCATAGACCACAGCGGCAAGCTCTAGATCATGAGTTGGGTAGTTGAGCTCATGCGGCTTAAGTTGGCGAGAAGCATATGCCACCACATGGCCATCTTGCATTAGCACACAGCCCAAGCCTTGTAGAGAGGCGTCACAGAAGACGACGAAATCCTTGCTTGTGTCCGGCAGGACAAGCACAGGAGCGGACGTGAGTTTGGCTTTCAGTGTTTTGAAGCTCTCTTCAGCTTCGGCCGTCCATACGAACTTTTATCCTTCTTGAGAAGGTCAGTCATGCCTTGGCTATTTGGAGAAACCTTCGATGAATCGGCGGTAGTAACCTGCCAATCCGAGGAAAGCTACGGATGTCCTTGACTGACATTGGAGTTTTCCAATCCAGAATGGACTGAATCTTGTCAGGAATGACTTCCACACCATTTGCGGATATTACATGACCAAGGAAGACAAGTTTATCCAACCAAAACTCACACTTGGAGAACTTGGCATAAAGACGGTGTTCACGAAGTCGTGTCAGAACCAACGAAGATGTTCATCATGCTCTTCGTCGGTTTTGGAATAGATAAGGATGTCATCGATGTAATGACGACAAACTTGTCAAGATAATCCATGAAGATGGAGTTCATGAGCCTCATGAAAGTAGCTGGAGCATTTGTGAGACCAAAGGACATGACGGTATACTCATATGAGCCATAACGAGTAACAAATGCCGTCTTTGGAATATCCTCCTTTCTGATTTATCTGATGGTAGCCTGACCTCAGATCCATCTTGGAGAATACCGTTGCACCAGCTAACTGATCCAACAGATCATTGATGCGAGGAATAGGATACTTGTTCTTGATTGTCACCGCATTCAACGGTCGATAGTCAGAGACTAGACGAGGCACGGTAGAATCCCTCTTCTTGACAAAGAGTACCGGACAACCCCAAGGTGAACTGCTAGGCTGGATGAAATCCTTTGCTAACAGCTGATCAATTTGCTCTTTCAACAGAGCCAACTCTTCCACCGGCATACGGTAGGGCTTCTTGGAAATTGGAGCGGTACCGGGAAGTAGATCTATGACAAACTCCACACTTCGGTCAGGAGGCATGCCAGGCAATTCTTCCGGGAACACATCCGGGAAGTCACACACCACGTGTATGTCCTGGATTTCAGGAGGGGATTCGCCTTCCATAAAGCAAAGGAGAATCTCAGGTGAGTTGGGTATGATGAACATGGAGGTCTTGACAGTGCAGACCAATACTTCACAGTCACCGGAAGAATTGGTCACGGTGACGGTCTTGGCAGCACAGTCGAGATTAGCCGGTATTTGGCTAGCCAGTTCATGCCCATATGACATCAATGCCATTTGACCTCAGAGCTACCAAAGCAAAGGAAAAGAGTAGTAACCGATAGTAATCTGGACCTCAGGAGTAACCCCATCGGTTTGCCATTTGGAGCCAGGAGTGGAGATCTCCAAGGGACGGCTCATTTTCTCGAACGGTATTTTGTGGTCTTTTGCAAAAGCTATGGATATGAATGAATGCGATGCTCCAGAATCAAACAAAACTGTGCAGTTGTTGTTGATTCGTAACTCACCCATGAGAACGCCGGGGTCCTCTTCAGCTTCTTCAGCAGAGATGTGGTTCAGGCGACCACGCACATAGGTCCAGCCTTGCCAGTTGGAGTGGCAGGGGCTCGTGCAGGAGTTATCGCGAGAGGTGCCTTCTGGGGGCACTCCCTGGAGTAGTGCCAGCCTGGCCACAGGTGTAGCAAGTGACTCCAGGTGGAGCAGGTAGCATAGGACGGTACCCACTTCCGCCTACCCCAAGTGTCGAAGTAGTGGGGCGCGGAGGAGGTGGCCTGTATCCCGAGGCTCTTGGCATGAATGGAGCACGAGGTACGCGCTGTAGGGACAAACACCCTGCGCTTCTTGCTCTCAGAACCCGAGGAACTCTGGTGGTCCCCATGTGCGGGCCTCTTGGAAGCTTCAAGTTCCTTTCTTCCTTGCTCGAGAGTAAAAGCCTGGTTGAACAGCTCCTGATAGGTCTGGAACCTGAAGGGCAATAGCTCATAGCGGAGCTGCGGATCAGACCCTTGCGGAACAGCTCTTGCTTGTCAGCATCATTGGTCACGTCCCTTGGGGCGTAACGAGAGAGATGGTTGAACTCACGACCATAAGTGCGGAGGTCCATCCGTCCCTGTTGCAAATCCAGGAACTCCCTCCTCTTCAAGTCCATGATCGGCTGGGAATGTACTCCGCACGGAAGGCAGTGCGGAAATCAGCCCAGGTGAAGACATGGTTGGCTGGAAACAAAGCCACATGGCTTTCCCACCAACAGCCAGCAGCACCAACCAAGAGGTAGGTGGCAAAGTTGACTTGCTCCGCCAATGGACATGAAGCGCGGAGAACTTGCGCTCCAAAGCACGAAGCCAATCATCAGCTTCCAGTGGCTCCTTAGCATCAGCAAAGTGGGTGGCTGGAGCGCAGGAACTCAGTGAGAGTGTTGCACTCGTTCCTCCGTGCATTCTGCTGCACCAACTGCTCAAGCAAGCGCTCATTGCGCCCACGGTTCTCCTCAATGGCCATCAAGACTTCAGCCATCGAGGGTGGTGGCGGCAGATCATCCTCATCATCATTGTGGTTACCGCGACCACCACGGCCTCCACGGCCTCCTCGAGCCATTCTGGAGATTTGACAATGACACGGTTAGTATCTTTCTCCGAATGGTCGAACAATAGCATTAGCGTCTACACAAGTACACAGACTAGGGACGATAATACTTTGCGAGAAGGAAAACAACAAGATAGAACTTGGGTCAAAGATCAGCATCATGTGCTACTAGTGAGAGTTAAGAAATCACAACTTAACACACTCTAGTTGACACAATCCGGGACCTTATGTTCAAGTCCGTGGGTTAAAACCCAAAGAAAGGATCAAATGATTAACTTGTAGAAACATCTGAGTTGATTTGGGATTGCAACGCAGCGGGAGCAACTGGACACATAACACTAAAGGTCGAACCCCCCCACGTTTCTAATTTTGAAGTAACAGACGAGAAGTAAAACCTTTAACTCAAATCGAGTAAGATTGCTCCGAGATTAGAGGTAACCAGATAAGGAGTAAAAAGAATCCTAAGATGGTTTTCACAACTCATTTTTAGGTTAAAATATTTTCACAAACACTAGACTCAACGTCGACCAGTAGAAGGGTTTCCTACAGGCAGTACTGCTCTGATACCAACTTGTGGCGCCCCGACCCGACTGCTATACAGTGATGCTGTGTGTCACCGGTTAAGCGATACAACCGGAGGTTACGGGTTTACCAATCCCCGGCCAAAACCTTTGGCAGGCGTTGCTGGGTACACCTCACTCCAGACAACGCAACACCCCGATTGATGCCTTAACACAGGCACAACTATCAAAGCATAATAGTAAGATCAAGACTTGTGGAACAACTGGCACATCACAGACTCTACGACACAAATCATATAGTTCAACTCTTATACAGAGAAAGATAGCAAATGACAACCAGAGGTCACAGACCCAACATTACATCAAGCGGAAGCAAAGTAGGTTGTTCTAAACAACAAGAACCAAAATATGGCCTAAGAGGCCTACAGATAAACATCACAGCGCCAGCTGTTCCAGGATGTCCCAAGCTGCCACCTGGGAACCCCAGACTACTCGTCGACGTCCACAAAGAACCCACCTTCGAGGTCGGTGAAGTCCTCCTCTGAAACAAAAGCAAAGACGTTGAGTTCGACGAACTCGCAAGATTAAGAGCTAATATATGCTCGATGATTAGCTTTCAAGGTTTTATGGCTCTTTTGCATAAAGCTGATTTTATTTAATAAAACAACTCCATGGCATCGTCTAATCAGAATACTTTTAAAAGAGGGGTAAGCAGTAACTCTTTCTTTGAATCACATTTCTCACCATTTATCACCATCATCACCCTCATAGCACCTGTTCATCAAAGGCACCTCCCCGAATCACCCTCGAGGAAGCTCACCTTACAATCTTGAGATGGTACCTCTAGTACCCAGTTTTTAATCATTCGTTAAAGTTATTCTATGATCTCTGAATCCGTCACCAAGTCGTCCATAACCGCGGACACGGCTTTTCGAAAAGATTTATCCCTGCAGGGGTGTACAATGTGAAAGTTGCCAGGTTCCCGAGGGACCTCCCAGCTTCTTATCCATGCGTACCGTCCGGCCCATTGCCTAGCTCTTAGCTCTCTTCCGGGGAAAGCCGGCTGGGTGGGAGCGGCTACGACCTTTACCTCGCTTAAGACTAACCCAGGATCATCAGTGGCGGTAGGACAAGAGGTACCTTCTCGCACCCTGTCCCGCGGCCACTTATTTCCCTGACACACCCATCCTCATCTCAGTCTTGGCCACCATCTTCAACGCACGCGCAAATGGAAAGCCAAACTAGAGGACCCTCGGCTAGTCCGCCACAAGTTAGTCGGTCGACGAGGTTCCATATGCCCACGCATGGTTGCACGCTCAACTTGGCTCGTAGGCGAGAACTCGCACTTAGGCGGCGAGAACGAGACAACCCACCACATCCCATGTGGCCTCTCATCCCCACCTTTAAGCATTTTATTATCCGTCACCACAATTCTCCACCGTCATTCTCATCTCAGCACCTGTTACCAACATGAAGTAACCATAGTACTGCTATGCACTTAACTAAGCATGGCTAAGCATCAACATAGCATAGTAATTATCTTGGCCAACAAAACAATCCTATGGTTAAATAGGAGGGGAACAGGTGTATGGCATAGGGAACTTAATGCAACTATAGGATACTCTACTCCAAGTAAAGTTGACATTTGGAACCGCATGCAATATTATAGTGGAGAAAATACTTGCGGAAATTAGGATAAGATATGCTCAGAGGGGGGATTACGCTTGCCTTGGTCAAGGTGCTGGTAGTACGGATCCTCGGGGTATTGTGGAGTAACCCCGGTTGCTTGATCTATCGAAGCACAACACACGGGAAAAACAATCAATCACCACACATGCTCACAATGCGATGCACACACACAAGATGACATGTCTTGTTTATGCAATAATAGCATCATTTAGTTCATCTAGCAAGATTAAATGGAGAGCCGAATAATTAGGGCCATCATTCGGAAGCAACCCCATATTTTACTTTATGACCACGTTGCTCATACATCTATTACATTACTAAGAAGTAGCTCAAATATGCATGAACATGGCATGAATGGGTAGGGTTTGTTCTCCCGATCGGATTGGTACCTCTTTTGTGGTTTTCCGAGTACCGGTGAAATAATTAGTGAATTAAAGAATTAACTGAATTAATTCTTTTATTCCATTTAGGAGTAACATCAAATAAAAACTTATGATCATGAGGTGAGATTTGCATGGTTAGATAGCATTTGAGCTGCTGATCATTTTGATCTCTTATTTGCTAAAATTGAAGCAATATTTAAATAGTTATCCATTGTTTTATTTTAGAAAAAGAAAAACTGTTTTTACTGTTCAGGCCGGTCCACAGCCCGGTTGGGCCGGCGGGCAGGCCGGCCTCGTAACAGAGCCAACCGGCCAGCAGCCCGGTCTGGGCCGGCTCCTGGGCCGGCTATGGGCCCGAGACGGCCGGTTGGTAGCCCGGCTAAGCCGATGCCACGGCCGGTCCGCGAGCGAGCAAGGGGAGCTTCGTCGACGGTGCATCGGCGACGAACTCCGGCGTGGCTACGGCGAGAGAGGGCAGGGGAAGACATGGAGAGGTTCACGGACGGCGAGCTCACCACGAATGCGTTGGTGCAGACGGCGAGGTGGGGGACGGCGTGCCGGCGGCGTGATCCCGTGGGGGAGTTGCGGCGGTGGCGGAGGGGAAGAAGGTCGGCGGCGGCGATTCCTCGCGTCTCCGGCCTATTCCTGGGGTGGAGAGGAAGGAGACGTCGCGGCGGTGCTCGTGGTGTTGCTCGATTCGTCGGGGACGGGCTCAAATGGCGGCGATGACCTCGGCGGTGGCGCCAGCCATGGCGGCTCGTGGAGAGGCAGAAAGGAGGGGAACGGGAGCAGGTGGGGCAGTGAGCACGGGGTCCTCGTGAGGCTCTTCTTCTGCAGGTGGAGGCAGTGCGGGTCCAGGCGAGGCGCGGCGTGCACGGCGAACTCGCGGGTGCGGCGCGAGCATGGAGGCTCGGTCGCTACAGCGACGGAGGAGAGAGAGATGACGATTTTACAACGAGGTCCCTGGCAGAATTTGGTTCCTCACGGGCAGGTCCTCCGGGAGTTACAATTAGGTCCTCTTCTGATTTAAATTTTTGGACAGCAACTTATTTGAATTAGAAGAGGCAATTGAACATTTTGTAAAAAAAATCAGAAAACTCCAGTAGCCTCCCAATACAATATAGATGCTCCCCAAATTTTGGTGTGGTCAACAAGAAACGTTTTTGACAACATTTGTTCAAGGTGTTGGATTAAAGCAGTTCTTCTAAATTCGAAAAGTTACTCCGTGAATACTTTGGAGCGAGTGCAAAAACAATATGTTGAACTCCTGAAACTTCCTTGACAACTCTGGATGGGTATTTGTAGTTGTGGTTATCAGACAGCAACCACATCTGAGTTGCAAGGAGGTGGATTTAGGTGTGTTCTTGTTTCCACGTCTTTTAATTTTGGGTTTAGCAATTTAAGATGAAATGCCATGATGCTATGATGCATGTACTAAGCAAAAGTGAAAATTTCATACAGATTTCCAGGTTCTTAACGTTGGGCTGTTACAATTAAGTACCTGGAACCCCTTACTGGGGATCTATTCACAGCCCGTCACGCTGATTGTATATTTGACGAGGAACATTTTCCGGCATTAGGGGGAGATTTCAAGTACCAGAAAGAATGCCCGGAAATTGATTGGAATGCTCTTGCCATTTCAGCCTCTGATCCATGTACCCAAGAGACTGAACTACAAGTTCGGAAAATCATAAATTTGCAACATCTTGCAAATAATCTGCCAGATTCATTTACTGATCTAAAAGGTGTCACAAAATCCTTGAATCCGGCCAGAAATGCGCCCGAAAGAGTGGAGGTACCAACTAAAACCACTCAACTCCCCATTCCCAAAAAGAGGGGGAGTAGTACGGCCTCTGATCCGGATCCTGCTTCTCGCAAGCAGCAAAGGAGAGTGAGGAGAAACTCCTCAAAGTTAGTAAATGCAAGTCAGCTCAACGTTGACAAACACCTTATGGGTAGTATACACCCAGTGGAAGGGCAACCTCCACAACCCAGCTCCAGCTTGCACACACTGGCTGGGACATCGGAACACCTAGACTCACGCGTATTGGGAAATCACGAAGAGTCATCAACGGTGCACGAGATATCCATCAACTATATCGATTCTGGAGAATCATATGACCGTAAGTCTACGATTGTCGACACTTATTTTTCTGTTACAATTGCAAATACCCTTCTTAATGATCATGATCCAAGGACTATCGTTGAGTGTGAAAAACGCTCCGACTGGCCTCAATGGAAGGATGCAATACAAGCAGAATTAGCCTCGCTTAATAAAAGGAAGGTATTCACAGAAGCAATACCTACGCCTCCCAGTGTTTTCCCTGTGGGATTCAAATGGGTTTTCCTCCGGAAACGGAATGAGAACAATGAGGTGGTGAGATACAAAGCAAGGCTCGTAGCACAGGGTTTCACGCAGAGACCCGGCATTGATTTCAATGAGACATATTCTCCAGTTATGAGTGGTATCACTTTCCGATATCTAATATCTTTGGCAGTGCAAAATCGTCTATCTATGCAGTTGATGGATGTCGTGACCGCATATCTTTACGGGTCACTAGATTCGGACATTTACATGAAGGTTCCTGACGGAATCTCTGTCCCGGATGCAAGCGCAAAACGCAACATGTACTGTGTAAAACTGAACAAGTCTTTATACGGCTTGAAACAGTCGGGGCGGATGTGGTACAACCGACTTAGTGAGTTACTTCTTCAAAAAGGTTACTCCAACAGTGATGACTGCCCATGTGTCTTCATCAAGAAGTCCTCTTCAGGATTTTGCATCATTTCCGTGTATGTCGATGATCTCAACATCATTGGCAACGCACAAGATATTGATGAAGCACGCAATCATCTAAAGATGGAATTTGAGATGAAGGATTTGGGTAAAACCAAATTTTGCTTGGGTCTTCAACTCGAGCACCTTCCCTCAGGAATAATGGTACACCAAGCTGCCTATATCCAGAAAATATTGGAGAAATTCAATATGGACAAATCCTATCCGTCTAAAACTCCCATGGTGGTTCGATCTCTAGACGTAGAGAAAGATCCGTTCAGGCCGATGGATGATGGAGAAGAGATGTTGGGACCCGAGGTTCCATATCTCAGTGCCAGTGGAGCGCTTATGTATCTTGCAAATTGTACGAGACCTGACCTCGCATTTGCAGTGAATCTACTTGCTAGACACAGCGCATCTCCCACCAAACGCCATTGGGCGGGAGTCAAGAATGTCTTTCGATATCTCCAAGGCACAAAGGATCTTGGCCTATTTTTTCAGTTCCAGAGAAACCTGGACTCTAGTATGATTGGATACGCTGATGCTAGCTATTTATCTGATCCCCATAATGCCAGATCACAATCCGGCTTTGTGTTCCTACATGGTGGAACGGCCATATCATGGAAGTCTTCGAAACAGACTCTGGTTGCAACGTCCACCAATCATTCTGAAATAATTGCTATATATGAAGCATCACGCGAATGCGTGTGGCTTCGCAGGATGATAAACCACATACAACAGTCATGTGGAATTGGTTCTATCGAATCACCTACCATTATCTACGAAGATAATGCGGCTTGTGTTGCACAGATGCAAACAGGATACATAAAGAGCAATATCACTAAGCATACTGCCCCCAAGTTGTTTTTCCCCATCAACTCCAGAAGAGAGGGGAAATCAACATCTTGCAAGTCAAATCATGTGATAATCTCGCTGATCTTTTCACGAAGTCTCTACCAACTTCAACATTCCAGAAATATATTCATGGGATTGGTATGCGACGGCTTCGGGACTTGCAGGAGTCAGGGGGAGTATCTTCCTGAACTATTCCTGTTCAAAGCATCATATTACACTCTTTTTCCCTTTATGAGTTTACTTTTCAGGTTCTCATTAAGGTTTTTAATGAGGTAATATCAACATAAGATTATATGTCATACTTTCTGTTTTCCCCACCGGGGTTTTTAGGAAAGTATATACGACATATTTATTGCCCTCTAAATTCTATGGATATACTTCATATCGAGTTAACGAAGGCAATAATCATTATATGTTGGATCATTTTCTCCTTATTTTCCCACAGGGTTTGAAGGAGTTTTACCAGCATATTCTACACTACTCCTCATATTTTTCCCACAGGGTTTTTGGAGGAGATTATTCCAAGGATGTCCAATCGCAAGTACAAGGAAGGATTAGGGGGAGTGTTAGGATTTAATTAGTTTACATAATTAAAGGATAATCCTCCTGTGTAATATCCGTGCAGTTGCCTTTGGCAACAGCCATGGCGCTCCCGCAATTGTACCAACCGTTCCCGACGGTTGTTCCCGAACAGCCGCCTCTCCATATGTCGGTTTGAGGCGACCGTTCGCCTTGTATAAATAATGATCATCAATGGAATAAACAACAGTTCGATTCATTCTGTCCCTCTCTCGATTCTCTCTCGATCGCTCCCGTTTTTCTCTTCTAACAATATGCAGCACTCCCTGCCCGGAAGTTTCTGCTTGGCAAGCACTGAATTCGTTCGACAAAACCGGCCAGGCGCCGGACTTGACAGTTAAACTTTTGGATTCGCTCGGTCGAATCGAGAACCATGACTTCGAACAAGAACACACTATACTTTCTTAGACAATCACAGTAGCCATTCCATTATCTAGCCGGCCTATGCACGACAAGGGCATGCAGCAGACACTGCACATGCCACAACGCTCTTTCTGCCCTGCCCATTTCAAATGAGAGTTACTGGCGCTACCACTACTACCTAACGAAACGATCGGCCGGCTCATCATGGTGGCTGACCGCCGATGTCAAGCTGTCGACGGCTGAACGCAAGACAGGTGAATATGCAAAAATTTAGCATCCAAATGATATTTAGGCAAACGAATTAGAACCGCCAATACATTCAAGTCATTAAAAATTTGAAAAAAAAATCAGATGTACATCCGGACATTCTATTTTCTCACAATGCGTGAGAAATATCTTTGTGTGCGGACAATACACGCAACTTTGTGTGCGGACATAGAATATCCAGGTGTACACCAACATTTTTGTTCAGAATTTTTAACATTTTAAAATTTATTTAAAATACAATTTTCATAATTAGCGTATCTATACTTTTGTAAAGCAAAAATCCCACTAACATAAATTAATTATTTTTCTATCTCAACATGCAAGCTATCCAGATCATCTATTATCTTAGCCAATCAATTATCCATGTCATTCTCACTATTTTTTTAAACTATAGTATATTATACATGCAATCTATCCATGTCATATATTTCTTAACCACACGATTGTCCACGTCACCAATTATTTATCATAAAAATACATAATAATTCTCACATCAATTAAATATAACTTATCGAATATTGTGGGCTTTTGCATATTTTTGTAAATAACTTCATATTTTCATGTGTCTTATATATTTTCATTTACACAAAGTTCTTAATAAAATTCCCGCTGCAACGCGCCTATCTCTTATAAAGCAAAACCCATTAACATACATTTAAGATTTTTCTATCTTAACATACAAGCTATCCACATCATCTATTCTCTTAGCCAATCAATTGTCCATGTCATCCCCCACTAATATTTCATTAATTGTAGTATATTGTACATGCAATCTATCAACGTTATCTATTTTTTAGCCATGCGATTGTCCACGTCACCAATTATTTGTCGTGAAATACATAACAATTTAACGTCGATTAAATATAACCTCTCGACTGTTGTGGACCTTTGCATATTTCTGTAAACAACTTCATATTTCATGCGTCTTATACATTTTCATTTACACAAAGTTTTTAACGAAATTCCCGCTGCAACGCGCGTGGTATTTTTTGATTTATATGAGTCAAACATCGTGTCCATAGAGCTCGGTTTTGCTTGTGTCCACATTCTCAGAATCAGAAAAAAAAAGAGGCGGCTAGGGATGTAGACGGATCGGATCGGATATTGCTATTTCCATATCCTTTGCCATTTTTTTGTTGTTTTTTTTTTTTTTTTGATAATGCACATACTTGTATTCATATGCAGATGACTACAACAACCCTACAAGCAAATACACGGAGGAACAGAGAGATCCGAGGGCAGCACACCTCGGCACCACCATCCTCAACCTCAGGAGCAACCCCCAGCCGAGCTCGACGACGCCGGAGACGACGAAGACCACCGCCGCGAAGATTGCCCGCCCGTGGAGCAGCAGAGCCCCTAGCCATGAGGCGTTGAAGAGCCGCATCGATCGCCGCCTCCGAGGAGACGGGCTTGGGCAACGCCAAGGAAGCATCGGCCGGGGGAGGCCCCCGAGCTCGTCCTGCTCCAGATCCGGGGGCCACGCCCCAGATCCTCCACCGCCTCGCCACACGCCAGCAGAGGCGCCGCCCTGGATCCTCCTCTCCTGCCGCCAGATCCGCCGTCCCAGATCTGACGGGAGAAGACGGGCTCGAACACCACGCCGGGCGTCGAGCCTCAACCCGTCGCGCGCGACGACGGCCGGCCCCGAGGAGCACCGCCGCCGGGGAAGATCGCCGCAACACCAAAACACCACCGTCCGCACCCCTTCCACCACGACGCCGTCGATGGGGCCTCCACCCCAACCTCCCGTATGTACAGGCCCGGGACGGGGATCCCCCACCCTCCGCCGCCGAAGCGGCCGACGGAGGGGAGGAATCCCGCGTCCCCGCGGCGCGGACGCGGTGGTTCGGCGAGGGTCGCCCAAAAATCGCCTTTTCGCCTCTGAGACGGAGAGGGAAGGGAAGGCAAGCGGAGCTTTGACACGTAGCTCACTCTTTTGTTGTTGGATTCACATCAGAACGGATAATTGTCGGATGCGGATTCAAATGCGAATAATATCGGATGTCGGATATGGAGCGGATTCGAAACGGACTCGGATAAAAAACGGATAATAAAATAAATACACACATAAAAATAGAAATTTGTTTCTTCTATGCAAATAACATGACCAGAAAGCATGTAACACTTGAATGTATCCAAAGTTGCACGCTTGTTGGTACAATACATCACTACATCAGTTTGTGTGTTTGCACAATATAAATTAACATTAAGCAATAATAAAAGTTAAATATGCAATACCGGCAATAGCATGACACAATGGACTAACTATGTTGTCTAGGTATTTGGGGCGGGACTAATTTTATCGCATAATCCTATTAGTGGGCGTCAGATAATCCGTAAAAAAGTCGGATAATCCATATCCGTCGGATACTATCAATACCATATCCGCTACCATATTCGTCAGATATCCACCTGTCCAATATCTACATCTGTATCCATATCCGGCGGATTTTTAGAACTACACATAGGCTCAAAAACGTGGAAATTATCCGTACCATTCGTGAATCAAGCGGCCGCACGCAATTTTTTTTTGACAATCAGCGGCCGCACACATGGCATTCAAGCCCAGTTTTGTTCGGAGACACAAGACAAGCCCCGCTGGTGACGTAGGAGGCCACACTCGGCCCAGCTCCCTCGATGCAGCCCAAACCAGGAGCACAGCACTGAATTGGATTACGAACACCCGTTTGACCGTTTCGAAGAATTGGATTACGAACGGAAAACTGCAAAGCCGTATTTTTTTACTAAAAAAAACTGCAACGGCGTATCGTGTGTTTGTGACAAGCAGCCAAAGCTTGAGATCACCAGTGTGGTATATGCATATCTCTAGCTTCCCACTTTGTTTGAGCAATTGATAAATTTGGATCATTTTGGTAAAGAAAACCATTCTGTCTGCACAAAAAAATATTCGCAACGGAGGGGCTATCATAAAACTAGGAAGTCCAATAAGTTTACGAGAGAATTGGTTCCTTGAAAAGATGAACACCAGTATGAAGAAGCAGCACACAACATGAAACCTGCGCCCAGTTGCACTGCATGAACCACTGCAGATCAAAATTTTGTGTGACACTGCACAACGACGTGAGGAAGATCAGCGAACATAAGCGAAAGCGACGTATAACAGAGCGACCTGAGACCAGGTCGTCATCTTATCATCTCACCTGCTCACCTGGGATTAGACGAATTTTCAGCCTTAAGAACACGCTAGCCGCATATACTCGTTCATCTGGTGACTCCAGTTGCCTGTTAGCCGCATATACTCGTTCATCAAGAATAAATGAACAGATCATTGTGCTGTGAGTGCATCATCATCATCCACTTGTTTCTCAGAGGAAAGCTCCTGTGTTTTACTTCGAGAGGATTGTCCAACGCTCATGGCAAGGAGTGGCAGCCGCGCTCAGCCTGAAGTCATTTGAGAGCCGCTGATGTAGGACGAGTAAGCTAAGCTTTACCATTAGAAAATATGAGGGGCCCTCTATGCCTGAGGCTGAAGAGACAAAAAGAGACAATGTTTGAGATAAGATCAATGATGACCCAAAAAAAGCAATTATAGGCCGTAGCACCTTTTCTGAGAGTGCTTTATTATAAAATAAATCAAACAAGTTGACCTGAAGGAGTTCGTATCAAATAGGGTTTTAATCCCTGCAGACTTCGTTGCTGATGCTGAACACAGTATAATAGTAGCAAAAGAAAGAAGAATATTTTACCATTCCAAGGTAGAGGAGTTTTGGAGTCATGGTTTCTCCTGGCTAGTTAGTAGACTTCCTTTTCCACATATATTCCAAAACTAATCATGCCAAGGACATAAAAAACACCTGGACATAGATTCCTTAGGTGACAAGTGAGCAGAACTGAAAAATGGCCAATCATATATGAGGTTATTGAACAATACCTGATAGAAATGCACAACATTACTATCTAAAAAACAGGCTAAGCTTTAGCATTAGAAAATGCGAGTTACCGTCTATGCCTGAGCCTGAAGAGACAAGAGGAGACAATGCTTGAGATAAGATCAATGATGACCCAAAAAGCAACACTAGACCATGACACTTTTTTTACCGAGAGTACTATATTGTCAATCATACATATTGGCTGGAAAGAGTTCATATTGAATGGGGTTAATCCCCCGAAGACAATATTGTTGACGCTGAACAAAGTATAATAGAAAAATAAGAAGAATATTTTATGTTTACAAGGTAGAGGAGTTTTGATGTCATGATTTCCTCTGGCTGGTTAGTAGACTTTCTTGTCGGCATACATTCATAAATTAATCATGACAAGGACATCAGGAACAGTGGCTTTCTTGATGATAGGTGAGCAAAACAAAAAAAATGTCCAATCATGAGGTTTATTGAACTATACCTGATAGAAATGTACTACAACATGAGTATCTACAAGAGGCGCATCCCTGATCAGGAAAGATTTAGACGATCAACTGAAGTTTCCCGTGATCAGACAGTATACATGAAAGCACCCTATGGAATAACAAAGCCAATATGCTGACCACCACTACAGAAAAATTGATAGGTAAGCAATCTATCAGAATAGATAAATATGCAAACTAGCATATCCTTATCCACTTTAAGCTCATGATAACTTGTCTTTTCCCTTGAATTATTGTCACTTGCAAACTCCTGCCTCTTTTTATAGCAAACCAAAGGACTACCACAATAGCACAAAACTTGAGCAACCCTCTATTGTGCTACTTCCAAGTTCCAACAAAGAAAGAAATGGAGAGAGCACTTGAAGCAGAAGAACAAAAGTTTGCTAATCAAGTTGATGAAGCTGGCTATGCCGATGATAATACCTCCACACCATGGCTAAAGCTGGGCCTCGACGTACTGAGAAGTGAAGAAGCTAAGCCTCCAGAGGCCAAACCTGCTGCCACCCCTCAAAGGATGTTCGCCTGCAATTATTGCATGAGGAAGTTCTTCAGCTTGCAGGCCCTTGGCGGGCAACAGAATGCACACAAGAGGGAGAGGTGTGCAGCGAGGAAGTCACATAGCTTTCAGCAACTAATGATGGGCTTTCCTCCAACTGCTTCCTTTATCCCACCTTTGAGGGTTAACCCCCACTGCACAGTTCTGACAGGGCAAGATGAAAGAGCCTTTGGTGTTATTGCAAGATTTCATGAAGGCCAAATGAGAAGCTGGATGCCTTTTGTGGTTGAAGAAGCTGGCGGTTTAGTGTGGCCTGGGACCTTCAAAGGAAATCCTCAGGAGCCCAAGAAGCAACTTGAGCAAAATATCGACTTGAGCTTGCATTTGTAATTTGTAATCCACAATCATTATGTATAAACATTCTCTCGGAAGTTAATATTTTTCACGAACTTTTTAGGCGAGGTGATAAGACTTGTTCCAAACTTTGTGCACACCATTGAACCCACCAGGAGAGTTCTTGGACAAGTTTTAAAAAGAGAAAACAATAATCGTTGTGTGATAATTGGTAAAAAAGAACAAGTTTGAAGTAGAGTAATCCTCAATCTAGTTGCTAGGAGCCATAGATACGATGCATGGATCAGTATAACGCTATATTTGAGATCAGAGCTACAAACTGCAATCGGGGAAAACTGTTTATGATGTATAGAGCAATCAGTGCTATAGAATTTGAAAATGAAACGAAATAAGGAAAAGGCTCTAGTCTCCGTCTAATTGGTGATTATCATTCCTCTAAGGACTCTAATTCATATTTATATGCCTCATTTCATCACCAACTTTGTTTTGCAAGATAAAGTGCATGCAACAAACTTGCCACTTTACTAAAGACTTCACATTTTCATGCATTTGACCTTTTGCTGGCAACCATGAATGTTCTGGATGTTGGAGCCTATCATAAAACACTGGTTGTAACAATCATATAACTAATGGCCACCCTAAAACACTCTTACATGTGAATACATGTTTTTTTCCTGAAAACACATGTAATCTTTTCAAAGACAGGATCAATGTGATGGTGGAACTGATAAGGGAAGAGAGCCAGAGCATTATAACATCCATTAATACAAGCAAACTAATGTGAAATAATCAGAAAACAAATGATAATATGTTGGCATATCAACGAAAGTATACATGGGAAGGATAAAAAACCATTATTTTAATGCTTCAAGGCAAGTGCATGGCAACAAGAATCCTCTGGTGGGAGCATAAGAACACGCGAAGGGGCAGGAATAAAACCTTGGATGCCACAAGAAAGTATTTAGGACTGGCAACATGGGGTGGACAAAATTGTTGGTTAAAATGTAAACTGCAAAACTTCCATAGGAACACTTCAAATGCACTGTAAACGCAGAAAACTGCTAGCTAACAAAATCACTAGAAAAAATTTCCTCCGATCTGAAATGTGTCAGACGTCCTTCTGGAAAGTCACCTCACTAAAATGTATTGAGGGTATCTGATATAAAATGCTTAATCAGCTATATAAGCCAGCAGATTGCGGTGTTATTATGTCAAGGATTCAGTATTATACATCATGGAGAAACATCAACATCCTTTGTAATCTTAATAATTATCATCGATATTAGTTCTGCAGTCTTTAAGATGTAGTGTTCACCAAAGTATGAAAAAAATTCAATGTTTTTAGCCAAGTATCACCGTCTAGCGAAATAAACCGAACGTACTCAGGTACAGTGAAACATGTGGTCAGGAACTATTAGAATTATCATGATAGGACACTCTCTTGTAAAATTAAGTAAGCTTTAGTGTGGAATACTAAAGTATATGAATTAATTATTGAAGAAGCAGATGGCTAGAATCCTGAAGTTGAAAAATCAGGAACTCTGTAATCAAAGGTCATTGTGTATCCTATCATGTTTCCTGCTACTCAATGTCTCGAGCATCACTATAAAAAGCATCATAGAGAAAGACTATCATCTTGTCAAAATAATGTAAGATATGAAAAGAGTGCAGAAGGCTAAGTCAACAATGACGAAAAATAACTATTCATCTCAATTCACTGATTAGTTCACAGGAATTCCAGAATTCACAGTATCATGCATCTCTCCTCATTCTGGTAAGTTAACCATTTAATACAACCAGAAAGAAGGTGATACTGGTTCTTGAAAAAGAGAAAGAAGGTGATAATATCTGAAATTCCTAATGTTTCAGCTTTTACCAAAGCTTCTTGGACACCCTTTTCATATCTCTATACATACAAGTCCATGTGGCATATGCAAAGGATTTCCAAAGCCAATATGGAAAGACTTGGTGGAGCTAAATTCGGCCTTCTAAGAATAGTATTAGCCAGAGAACCCCAAAAAAGACGTCCTTCATAAACATAATGTGCATTACTGAATATTCAAGCAATCAGAGCTTAGCAAGCATGTGAGCGAGGTCCTCATCGGTCACCTCCATCTCCTGGTGTTGTCCGACAGCCTCTGCAAGCCGCGCTGCCAACTGGTGCTTACACTGGAAAAATAAAAACAATAAACCCAAAATCAAAATATGATTTTCAGTAGCCAGGAGCTAGCAATTGTAACTGTAGCTTCCCAATTGCTTATTTTGGATTCCAAATGTATCATTTTGCCTGTTCGAGAATCTCCTGCCTCAGTGAGCAACGTGGACAGAGACCAGAGTAACAGGAGGTGCACTCACACAGAGCTGCTCGCCGCGGCCGACGATGTCATAGAAGAAAGAGTAGCAGGTGCAGAGGTGCTCCGGGAAGCAGATGTACTCCTCCTTCCTCTTCGATTCCCCCATCACCTGCATCGCCAAAACAACAGGCATGGTCAATCGATCGCTCGCCTCCAGCCGTAACACGAACATCTATGGGGACCGAAAGGTACGGGAGCCGACCAGGAAGAGCGCGCGGCCGCTGGGTACGCCGGTGACACGGCGGACGCCGCCCTCGTCGAGGATCTTGCAGGCGCGCAGCATGTTCTTGCCGAACAGGTTCTCGAGGCTGCACGCACGCCGGAACAAATCAGGGACTCGAGAGAGCGAGGCGCACACATGAGTGATAACCCGGCGAGGCGGGAGGCGGCACCGTGGAGGGCTTTACTTACATGGAAAGGTGCTCGTCGGAGGCGTGTCCAGCGGCCTTGATCTGCTCCCACACGGCGTCGGCGACGGCGAGGGCGACGCCGGCGGTGACGGACATTGGGCGACGGCGGCCGCTGCGGTGGGTCGACGAACTGGTGGGTTGTGCGCGCAACTCGTTTGATGTTTTGCCGCAAGCCCGCAGGGAAGGCTGAGACCGGAGAGTGCGGCTGACAAGTGGGTCCTTGATCCAAACATGCCAGTTTTTGAAGAATGGAAGTGATAAACAACTCTGAATTGTGCACTACAAATTTCTAATTCAGCCAAGAACAAGGAAATGTCAAATGTATATGCACATCCCGGCAAGTCGCCGATCAATTTCTCATAAATAAACACTCGAACCAGCAGGAAACAAAAATCAAAACCAGCTACATTTGTATACGCATCTTCGTCCATCTTCTGCGCCACCACATTTGGCAGCCACGATCTAAACAGAAGCTATGCAAGAACCCCAAGAATCATGAACACCATAGCCACATCAGCGGTTGTGGAGCGGGTCCGACGAGTTGGGCACCCTCCGCTCGCTGCCCCTGACGAGGCCCTCCGCCGGCGGGTACCGCGGCCACCACTTCCTCGCCCGGACATCGAACGCCACGCCGGGTGGCCGAGCCTCCGCGTCTGTCTCCTTTGTGCCGGCGGCGGTAGCGTCTTCTCCGACCACCGCCGTCGCGAGCAGCGCCACAAGGAAGAGGAGGGCGACGAGCAAGAAAAGAAACCTCTGGCCGGCCATCTCATGCACTCATGTGGCAGAGAGCTAGAGACGACCAGACAGAGTGGATCAGTGGGCTGTACTACTCCACTCACTACTGTCTCCGTGTAGTACGAGAGAAGCTGGAGTTTCTGAATCTCCTGAGCACGGAAGCAGATCACAACTAGAGTACTCTGCTCTGCTGCCAATGTAACAGCGCGCGCGGCAAAGAGAGTTTGTAAACTGGCCTCACAAGTTGGATGCTCTAGTAGCAGTCATGGTTGGAAAGCACTTTGCTGCCCTAGCAAGGCAACGCAGGAGCTACTACTACTGAAGACAAATGATTTGCCATGTAAAACGCATGACTGAAAAGGTCGGGATGCTCACTGCAGGTGGAGAATCTTGGCAACAGCGGACAGCAGCTGCATACATCAGCGGAAGGTCTGCTCCAGTTCTTGTCTCTGACCCATTCGTTAGGATTTTATAAAAGAGTTCTGTTTTAAACCATGAATTTGCATTATCGAGTACTACTCTAATCGTTGGGAGTTACTCGGCATTGGAGTCCCAAACAAATATGGCACGGGAGTCCATGTCGCTTTTAGGTGAGGAGTTGAGTTAGTGATGAGGAATCGGAGGTTAGCGGCACAGATTAGGTGAATGATTATGAATGGCCCGGGAAACAGGGGACACGGCTTTCCATGCGCGAGAGAGAAAGGCCTTGAGCTCCAGAGCCTACGCGTTTCAAGCTCCGTTCTTTTCTCTGCTTTCACCGAACAGCGGCAGAGAGAGCGTGCGCTCGCCGCGCCATGGCCGTGCCTCTCGGGCGCTGGGTCGCCTTGTCCTCAGCTTTCTTTCCCACTGGAGTTGGACGCTCCGGCAGACAAAAGCCGGGCTGCTTTTGTTTCTCCAACTGCTACAAAGCACTGGCTGTCTCTCTCGTGCGCAGGAGGGAGAGGGGGAAGCGACATGAGCAGAGAGCCAGAGAGGAATCTGGGTTGTCTAGTTGCTCCGCGACACTAAATCCTAATCCAAAGTTTGAGTGCGATGGAGACAACACATTTTGAACAGCATCTGTTTCTTGTTCATCTCTTCGTTTCAGTATGCCTTCGCAAGGTTCTCTCTCTGCATCGGCAGCTGTATTCAGAGTTTCAGACTCGTAAACAGAACATCAACATAAGGAAAGATGCAGCGCTCTTACTTTTGAAGAAAATTCCATGTAAACGACCCGGATAGAACCAAACATGTAGCGGAGAAGCATATATATATATGTGAAGAAAATAATGGTTAAACTTGTGCATCAAAGACCATGCCAATATCTAAACATCTTTTTTTAGAGAACTACGACGGGCAAAAAGCATGCCTGGAATTTTTTTCTAAACTTCAAAAGTACAAAGTATGTTACAAGTGTTTGCACCAAAAAGATCACGTAGCATACAACAAAATTGTACAAGTTGTAGATCCCTACGCCGGTAATTAAGCGGGAGAACATAAAACCCTAGTCGTCAAGAAGAGCTTTGCGAGTTGCACAGGAGCAAACGGTGTAACCAGAGAAGTGATTCTTCATCACAATGCCGAAAGACGTTGGGGATAACTTCATTTTCATTCTTGAAGATATCTGTGCGCGCCGCATCCACATATTCATGGGCGGAGATTAGGACCGTGGAGTGAACTTTGCATGGAGGAGCAGGAGATTGCAAAATAAATAGAACAACTAGATATATTGGAGTGTGAGAAGGTTTTGCATATCATAATTGCTGAGTGAGACCTAAATATATTGGAGCGACTAGGTCTCACTCGAGTGAGAATTAAGTTAACTCTCACTCAGATAACCACTAGTAGAAAAGGGCCTATTGTCCCGGTTCGTTTGGGTCTTTAGTCCCGGTTCCCGAACCGGGACTAAGCAATTGGGACTAAAGGTAGTCCCGGGACTAAAGGGTCTCCACGTGGCCCGCTGTCACGAGATCTGGTAGGAGGACCTTTAGTCCCGGTTCGTAACATGAATCGGGACTAAAAGATTTTTCTATTTCTTTATTTCAAAAAATGATTTTTTTTTCAATTTTTTTTTGAACCTATGAATTGTTGGACTCGTTAATCTCTCACCGGAGCCTCTTAATCACACTTAGTCTTTGGTGAAATTCCAACTTTGGTCAAACTTACCGGTCGGTCACCCATCCTCACACTACTCTACCCCTAGCACGCTTAACATCTTGATTCCTTCCCATCCCCCTCCCTATAATCTACTTGTAACCTTATGTCTATAGTATGCTATTAATCATATTAACCCATGGATCATGTGTGTCACGCATTTTTTATAATTTGAATTCTAAATAATTATTTAAATATACAAAAATGACTAAGTAATCATAATATTGAATAAATATAAAAATAAAATGTTTTTCTTGGCATTAATTCATTTAATATGGCATAATTCATATCTTTAAATCTGTAAATCGAAATTGAACAAATAATATGTCCATTATTATCAGAAAAATGTGAGGAATCCAAATATGACATAATTTTTATATTTTAAATTTTTCTTAAAAAAAATTATAAATCTGAATTTTGACTCTTTTTGAATTTCAAAAATCTAAAAAAATCAAAACGGCTGAAGGTGGTTGAATTCGAAAAGGAAATTTTTTGCCGATAATTTTGATATATTATACGTTTTTTCCGACATCGTATGCAGAAATAGCGGCCATTTGAAGTTTTCATAACGTTTTTTTTGCAAAATAAGTCGAAATTCATGTTTGTTAATTTTCGTGACAAGTATATCACTTAATACAACTACAGTTCAAAGGATTTTTTTGATGTTTTTACAATTTTCTGCGATTTGTTTTTGAAACAATTTTCTGCGATTTGTTTTTTAGTCCTGGTTGTTGTCTCAAACCGGGACTAAAGATAGACCCTTTAGTCCCGGTTTGTGCCCCGAACCAGGGCTAAAGGTGCTCGCCCCTTTAGTCCCGGTTCCAGCCACGAACCGGACTAATACCCCCATCTGAACCGGGACCATTGGCATTCCGGGCCCTAGCAGCTCGAACCGGGACCAATGCCTGCCATTGGTCCCGGTTTGTGTCTGAACCAGGATTAAAAGCCTAGGGCGGCTCTGGACGAAAGACAGGTTTTCTACTAGTGAACCCTATCCAGTTACATGTGCAACTAAGATTTTTTTAATTGTAACTCATGAATCACGATGCAAATTTGATGGCATTAGAGTTGAGTGAGATCTAACTTAATTCTCACTCGAGTGAGGAATATCAAAACCGAAAAAAAAATGTTTTGTTGTTTTTTAGAAAGAGCATTAAAAGTGCATACGTCTAATGAGGACAACCTCCAGAAACAACGATGATTGAAATGTCGTGATATCTATAACAACGTCATGTATTTTGTAGTGGAGAGTGTATTTCTTGACAACGTACATTACAAGTATCACACTTGTTGCTGAATGGGTTCCATATCTTTTTGTTACGCAAAAAAGCTAGGGAAAGTCCCTACTGAGTCAATATATATATTTTTAGTGGGTAGGGGAGGTGGTGGTGATGCAACTAGGAGAACATTCAGAGAGTATCAGCCATGCTTGCACACCCTCTTTAAGAGCGGGCCTACCTCTATGCAAAATAAGAGTAACATATATATCTTTTTAATTTTCCAGTACATGAAGCAAGAGAATGTGTATGATATCTATAAATAAAGTTCTTCCTTTGATCCCATGAGCTCCAACACCCTGTGATTAAAATTTCCATGATGAAATTGATTGAGTATCTTTGTTTGGCATCTTGGATCATAGAGTTGAAGTCCATGTCTGAGCTCCACTCCAAACCAATAGCTTACCAGAAGGTTTGACTAATGGTAAAATTCGAAGAAGTGGTGAAATACTGTTTTACAGTATGAAAATTCCACACAGATCCACTACAAGAAAACACCTAATATCTGGCTTGTAATCACCGGCGGGTCACCCAAAACCCACGCCGGTGATCTGCTGGGACCAAATTCCACAGCTAATCACCGGTGGGAATTTTTCCACGCCGGTGTTACGGTGGAATCACCGGCGTGAACATCTTAGAGCCACGCCGGTGATTTGTGTGCTTGTTACCATAATGTGCCAATGATTAGACTCTTGTGCATTATCTATATGTTCGAGTGTTGGTCTAAAAGACCTACTGAGATGTACAACAAGATTCGTTATACATTTCTCTTGGTCATTTAGTTCCGACACTTGGATGTTTATGGTGTGCACTCTTCATATGACGCATCTTTTTATTCGTCTCTTTATCCATGTTGTTGTAGGTATTAGAGGCCGATGATTTAAACGATGTCATGTTAAAGGAAAAAAGAGTATCTACAATACCTTTTACTATATACAATTTGAGTGCTTGTATTTGTACATGGTCCTGTAGGCACTCTTTTTGCCTTCTTTTAGCAATAATATATGAGGCTTATATTACAACGATGACTTTGATTCACAGGATAGTAAGGATGACTCTGAGACAGAGTAGGACATAGCCTATGAAATGTTCTCTTATTTTGTTGATTAAATTACTGCATTATCCTAGCCTTATGATAACACTAATGTCTAATTGTTGTTTTTCTCAGAACATCCCGTGCAGTGCTAGACGTGACTTCTTGGAGCATGTGGGTGTTGCCTTCACCAACCACAGAACATTTGAGGTCAACTTGGTCCAGAGGACAGTGCCCACCCGGAGTTTCAGAGTTTTGGGAACCAACACGATGGGCCAGACATAATTCAATGGCGCTAGTTGGACATAACTTGTAATTTGCTACGGCATGGAACCTGATGAGAGGTGCACCTTCTTTCTCGACCATGGTGACGTCTCTACCTACTTCACGTATAAGCCTGGCAACAACTACGACAGTTCTGGTGACATGCCTGAGTCTGAGGTGATCGAGACAGTTAGTGACTAGCTAGCTATGATGAGTTTGAGGTGATCAAGACACTTAGTGACTAGCTAGCTAGAGATATGATAAGTTAGCTAGATGAACAATATATAACAACTTTGTTGAGTGCAGCAGCTACTGCCTGTGCTATTTCTATTAATGTTTATGTTCATGTTTCTGTGTATTTTGCTGATAATTGTGGTCTATTAAATTCAATAACAGCAGTTTTTTTAATTTCCGAAAATTAATCACTGGCGTGAGCTTACACGCCGGTAAAACCAATACGCCAGTGATCTCAATACATCACTGGCGTGGCCTCACGCACGCCGGTGATTCCAAACTATCACCGGCGTGGCCTCGCACTCGCCGCTGATCCCAAATAGTACCGGCGTGAGGTTACCGCGTGGGCGTTTCTCGTCGGTGATCCCAAAAACACCACGCCGTGACTAGCTGTTTCCTGGTAGTGATCACACCCAAAAACGCCACGCCGGTGACTAGCTGTTTCTGTGTATTTTGCTGATAATTGTGGTCTATTAAATTCAATAACAGCAGTTTTTTTAATTTCCGAAAATTAATCACTGGCGTGAGCTTACACGCCGGTAAAAACCAATACGCCAGTGATCTCAATACATCACTGGTGTGGCCTCACGCACGCCGGTGATTCCAAACTATCACCGGCGTGGCCTCGCACTCGCCGGTGATCCCAAATAGTACCGGCGTGGGCGTTTCTCGTCGGTGATCCCAAAAACGCCACGCCGGTGACTAGCTGTTTCCTAGTAGTGATCACACCTCCCCCCCCCCCCCCCCCCCAATCCATAAGTCCTCGGTGTTCAATCGCCTTGTAGGAGTAGCCGTGCAAAGAATTTATGCTTGGCTAGGTTGCATGTTTTCCATATATCCAAGATACATTTTGCTGTGGAGTGTTTTTCGGTCAAAGCATTGTACACTTTCTTGGTGTTGAAGCGTGTATCACCACATAAGAATTTCCGTTGATCATGATCCTCATAAGTATTTAGAGTCTCCAATGCAGGTTGTAGATCATGAAGCTTATTATATGGAATAATAGAGAGAGGTAGCTGAAAACAAAATATTATACTATATGTTAGTTGATGATTTTTACATATCCTAGAATAAAATATATTTCGAGATGAAATTTTGCACACCCATAGAATACATCATTGCCTAGATCTAGAAAAAAAAACATATTACTTTGAAACTTTAAATATCGTTTTAATTTTTTTAAAGGGCTACAAGTAGCCCGTTTACAAAACGCCACGCTAATCATCTTTTTAGATAAAGAGTGTTTATTAATATCGAGAAGATACAACATGCACCCAGACTCTGCAACAACGCAATAACCGAAGCCATTACGGATGCACACAGCCAAAAGACAAAAAGAAGAAGAAATAAAAAGAAAAGTCCCGCTAAAGAGTTACAGTCTTTGCAGCAGCCGCGCAACCACCACCAAAACAACACCTGATGTCCAAATCTTCAAAAGCAACGCCTTCAAGAAGAACAGTGCCAGGCACAACCAATTAAGGCCAGGCGTTGGTTTCACCCTGAAGATAATCCTCACTCTCAAAACAATGTCTTCAGCAAGACCACTGTCAGGCACAACCAATTAAGGCCAGACCTTGGATTTTCACCCTGAAAGGTAGGACGTTGGGCTTCACGTATGTTGTCGCCCCCACTTACATGCCGCTGCTCCAAGTCATGAAACACCAAGCCAATTCCTCATCAGCACAAAGAATCAAACCACCATAGCCAGACCTCAGAACTCGCCTTCCATGTCATTCTCCGCCAGCACCATGGAACGAGAAAGCGTGCTCCATGATATTAACAGCCAGCAGAGCTTCAAAGCGCTCCCTCTGAAACCAAACGGTCAGATAAAACATGGGTGCGTCCGACCGAATACCACCCGATCCAGCAATCTCCAGGCATGAAACGCCCAATGGAGTTCGCCGGCGAGCCTTCCGGAACACGACACTCCAGTAAGTTCGATGGGACCAACATCCGGTAGATCTTCATCTTGGCGCGAAAAAGAACCAAGGACCCAAATCATCTATAGAGGCAGAAGTCTCCCAAATCGATGTCAGAACATAAAGTGAGTCGGTTTAGCATATTGAGTTGTATATGGAAACCAAATAAGTATATAGCTGTGGCAAAAACATTAAAGAGACCCTAATTAATTATAAGTCTAGATATGTGTTCTCGATTTTTTTTCCTACATACTGGTAGTTCCTGACTGCAAATAGGCATTTGAACTTGGTGGTCGATCTACTCGCTGCTGTGACGTCACCCTTTAAGTTTTTTTTTGCGAGGGTCAAGGACGTGCCCTGCAAACAGGATTGCACCAGACATGTTCTCCATCACAAAGAAAGCAAACGGATGATCAGCGACGAAGTCCACAAGCACTGGCGGTCGGCAGGGCCCAGCACACCCGAGTATCCCCGAGCAAACGGTAACAGCGGCCGCCTCAGTGCCTTCCTCATTCACCTCAATGACAGCCTTGTGCCATACGTCCTGCAGGCTGCTGCCGTGGCCGTCCTCCGCCATGTCAGAGAGGTCGGCCTTCCCTGGCTCGAAAGCCTCTTTGATTCCCATACCAGCGAGAACGTTGTTCATCGTAATGTCGAAGTCGAGCTTGAACTTGGGCAGACGGAAGTCGCCGACCTCGACGGTGCTAGTAGGCAGGTGTTTTCTTAGAAAGTCAGGGTCACTCACGATCCTGTCGGTCAGCCGCGACAGCCCCTTGCGGGCGTTTGGGAGGAAGACGCACATCGAGTACTCGCCCACGGCTGAGCGGGCAATGACCCGCCTATCTCATAGTCAAGCTGGAGCACCTTGAATCCTTTGTGACAGGCTGTTAGAGTATGTTAGAGTATATGTGTACGTGTTGTTATGGTAGTGTAGGATAGAGATAGGATACGTATCCATACGGTCCTGACTTGACTTGTACTCCAAGATGATCCCTGTACTCCCTTATATACTCGCCGATGAGGCTCAATACAACAACCACCAATTCCGCCAATCTCATAATTCTACATGGTATCAGAGCGGCACGATCCTTGACCTAGCCGCCGCCGTCGCTTCCGCACCGCGCCGCCCCCGGGGAGGTCGATCTCCATGATCTCCGCCGGGGCCGCGCAACCCGTACGCAGGGTTCGTCCGCCGATCCGTGATCGGCTGCCCTGTAAGTCTTTTTTTCCGATCTCTTGATCGGTTTTCTTTTTTGGTTTACCGATCTTAGATCGGATTGAGTCGCCCACCGCCGTCGTCATCGCCGCGCCTCCACTCCGACCATCGGCATCGACGATCTACACCGCGCCCGTGCGCCTGCCACCTGCGCCGCCGTGCCTGCCTCGGTAGGCCGTCGCGGCCTCACGGCAGGCTGCCGCGCACCGCGGCCGGCTGCTGCGCCTTCCTCGGGAGGGTACTGCGGCCGTCCCCCTCGGATCGTCTTCGTCGTCATCGCCCGGGACTTCACCGACAACGCCGCCATCGACTCCGATCTACGCGTAGTCCCCGCCATGGCGCATACGGCGCACCGTCGGTCTGATCAACCGATCTCGCGCCCGTCTACGCCAAGCACGTCCCCGAGCACGCGCCAACCACCGATCGAGCTACGGCTGCCGCTGCGTCGCCCCTACGGCCGCAGCGCCGCCGCCTTGGTCAGCGCCTACCGGCGGCCAACGCGCCTTCCAAGCGTGTACGTGCCGGTGGCCTCCAGCCGCTGCACCGACTCGCGCTTTGTAGCTATGCCGCCCCCTCGGGCCGTAGCGTCGCTGCACGCAGTCTTCTTCGCCGTCCCCGCACATCGACGGCCTCGGCTTCCACCGCGCCATCTCCCACGGCGCGGATCGCCGCCGTCTGCGCACGGTCTTCGTCACGCCACCGGGTTCTTCCTCACCTCCCTCGAGCACCGCCGCCGCGCTTCACAAGGTAACCTGCAGGCGACTTCTCGTTGTCGCAGGTCCCGCCGACTACCCCATCATCGATCTAGGCGTCCCGCATGACCACCCCAGGTCACCGCTGGTTCCGCCGCCTTCTACGGCTACGTCCACTACAACTTCGTCGCAGCGTCATCGCCTCGTCCCCGACTACACCACCTGCTACTCTACTCCGACAATCGCGTACAGCATCGGCATCTCTCCCTCGCCGCTCTGCGCGTCGCAACCGTCGTGGAGTCCTCCTTTGCTAGTCTTTCTCTGACATGGCGACAACTTTATGATGATCCCTGCCCCTCGCACGCCTGGTACTGGCAACACCGGGAGTGCCTTCGTCCCCGACGCGTTCCCGAGTCTGGCAAACTCGGATCGGCGCCTCGTCTTCATCGGCTTCGACAACGTCTTCTACGGCATCGACCCCTCTACGACCGCCTCGACCGCGTCACCGACGAGTTCTTCTTTGCGTACTCAGTTCTGGGAAAACCGGAGTATGCCTTCGTCCCCGATGTGCGCCTAGTTCTGGCAAAACTATGGCCGCACCTCGTCCTCGACGGCTCGGACTGCATCGGCTACGGCGTCGGCCCCATCTTCGACGACTGCCTTGACGCGTCTCCGTCATCCTCCTCGCGCACTATGCGCATGCGGCTTCATGTGCGGCTTCCTCGACACCGGCCACGACATCGACCACGGCGACCCCTCGCGCGGCTACGCCGACCACGGCACCGCCCAACGCTCTCGGCTCCCTCGACATCGGCACAAGGGCTACCACCTCGCTTGAGCATCATCAGCGTCCTCTACAGTCCAAGCTTCGCGCCACGACACCGTCCACGACACTCCCGCTCGGACTGCGGGGGGATGTTAGCCCCTGGATTCTACTTCGGCTTATCTCCAGTCTGACCGTCCGCGACGTTCCAGTTGTTCACGGCGCTCCCGCTACGACTGCGGGGGGATGTTAGAGTATATGTGTACGTGTTGTTATGGTAGTATAGGATAGAGATAGGATACGTATACATACGGTCCTGACTTGACTTGTACTCCAAGATGATCCCTGTACTCCCTTATATACTCGCCCATGAGGCTCAATACAACAACCACCAATTCCGCCAATCTCATAATTCTACACAGGCGATGCGCTGGCTCCGCCAATCTTGCATGAAGGGTACGTCGACGGTGCTGCCATCCAGGCGGTGGAACTTGTTGTCCTTGGTAGAATACTTCTCGAAAGGATGATGCCACTTGCCCTTGAAGTAGATGGCATTGGCCAGCACGAGGTTGGTGGTCTGGGACACTTGGATCGGGATTTGGGTGATAAGTTTGTTCGTGCATGCCGCTATCCATGCGTTGATCTGCTTCACTGCTTCACCCGGCTGCAGGAGCACAGAGATATATGTATATATAATCTATCGATCGATCACCAACGGGAGAACGAATGATCGGTTCTAACCTTTCGGTGGAAGTCTACGGCGCGCGTATGTGCCTTGCACTCCTTGACGACCGTGTCGATGTAGGCAGGCTTGAGAGTCCTCGTCCTGTCGTGCCACACGCCGCACGCGAAGTTGACGCTCGGCCCGCCCGTCTGTGACCGGTCGGCCAGGGCCTGCCCCGCCAGCACACCGACAGACCTGACGAGGTCGTTCCGCGACGGCGCGCCGAGGACACCGAGCAGCTCAGAGAGGGTGCGCTCGCGGCCGCCGGCGGCCACCAGCGATAGCGCCGCGTAGACGGACACCGGCGAGAAGACGAGGTTCTTGTTCCTGCCAGCGGCGTCGTCCGCGAGGCGCTTGTTGAGGGCTAGAGCGAACTTCTGCAGGCCGGACCCTGAGCTCGCTGACCAGGCGGGCAGATCAGCGGCGGGTTCCGTCGAGATCAATCGGCATAGTTTCGGAAGGCGGCGGACGGCGAGCGCCTTCAGGGCTTCCATCTTTGCGTACGCGTAATTTTGGCGATTTCGAGATTTCTTCACATTCTCAGGTCCTCTTAAGTACGGAGTATTTATAATTACATAATAATTGGGCTATAGGCATCATGGAATGAGGCCGGGGCTCCAGGCCCACCAGGCCGCTTAATTTAGACACCGAACGTGTCATAATATGTTTTCAAAAGAGGCAAAAGATTTGCCTTTTATACGTACGTGTCATAATCTCTTGTAACGAGTCTCATCCCATGGCCTTGAACATCATCGTAACAATTCTAACGACCCTGGCGGCGTACAGGTTCTTGGCAGAATCGGGAGGACTTTTTTTTTTTTTTTTTGACAATCAATATAGAAGAGCGCCAATCTAGCTCTCCATCTAATGGCGGGAAGGAGTGCACCTCGTTGTGAAAGACAGAAGTTTCCGGCAAGATCAAACATTTTCTTCACGGTCTGTGTAATGCAACAGAGGATGATTGGAGACACTCATTACTGAATTGCACTCCTTCGCGGTGTGCTTTTGGGCCCTTGTGGACGAGGAACTCCTTTTTTTTATTTTTTTAGAAAAGGAGCAAAAAGCCCCAGCCTCTGCATCATGAGGATGCACACAGCCGTTTTATTACATTTTGAAGTATCAGGTTCGAACTTGTTGAAAGTTTACAACTCAAGGATCACAAAGTGTGGCGACAAACACTAGCCAACGAAAAAAATAAAAGGATGAAACACTTATGCATCATTAAGTCTATTAAAAATCTGCCATCCGGCTAGGTTGTAGAACGCCCGTGCGACCTTCTCAAGCCGGCCACACCCAGAAACCATGCACTCCCGTTGCTCCAAAGGGAGGAGGAAATACCACTCGCCAAGCAGGGACGTAGCCTTGTAGATGACCTGCAAATAATTCATATTTTTCGTTTTGTTAAAGATAAGATCATTTCTGCACGTCCACATGGACCAAAGTATAGCACATACACCGACCCGTACATGTGCCTTATCACTTTTCTCCATCCTCTCAACCAATTCCCAAACATATTTGTAATATTGGTTGGTGGTGGTAAATTAAAGGAGAACTCTATAATTCTCCAAATAAAACGTGCAAAAGGACAAGCAATAAAAAGGTGATGAATGGACTCCTTCGAATCACAAAACTCACATTTCGTACACCCTTTCCATTTTCGTTTTGCTAAATTATCCTTCGTAAGAATAATTTGTTTGAAGAGGAACCACATAAAGATCTTAATCTTTAGAGGGACTTTTAGTTTCCAAATGTATTTTCGCAAAAACACCGTATGATCATTCATTAGGTCAAGGTACATAGATTTAACTGAGAATACACCCGAGGGGTTAAATTCCACACAAATTCATCCGCCTCAGTAGACAACTCCACCTACATGAGACGTAACACCAAGTGCACCCACCGATCCCAGCAATTGCCCAGCAAATTCCGTCTAAATTCAATATTTATAGGGCGATTAGACAACACTTGTGCAACTAGAACGTTTTTTCCGTCGCACAATATTGTATAAAGAAGGGTATTGGACAGCAAGGGACGCATCCCCTAGCCAAACGTCTTCCCAGAACCTAGTGTTCATTCCATTACCAACTACGAAATGACCTCTTGTAAAGAACGCCTCTTTAACGCCCATAAGTCCCTTCCAAAATGGTGAATCTGTTGGTTTTGCTGTCACTTGTGACAGCGTTTTATTTGTAAGGTACTTATTGTGAAGCAATTCCTGCCACATACCTTGTTCGTTCAGGAGTTTATAAAGCCACTTGCTTAGTAAACAACTATTTTTAATATCCAACACCTCCACTCCCAACCCACCTTGGTCTTTGGGACGGGAAATAATACTCCATTTAGTCAATCTATATTCTTTTTGACTTGATCACTGTCCCAGAAAAAACGAGACCTATAGAAATCCAATCTCTTTTGCACCCCTTTAGGTACTTGGAAAAAGGATAACATGAACATCGGTAGGCTTGTTAAAACCGAATTTATCAATATAAGCCTATCTCCGTATGAAAGTAGTTTCCCTTGCCAGCAACTAAGTTTTCGTTCAAAGCGATCTTCAACCAGTTTCCACTCAGAATTAAGCAACCGTCTATAGTGAATTGGAATACCCAGATACTTAAAGGGTAATGACCCACATTCACAACCAAAAATTTCTCTATACATATTCATATCGTCCCGAGCCTTACCGAAGCAAAAGATCTCACTCTTATGGAAATTAATCTTGAGACCAGACAATTGTTCAAAGATGCATAAGATTAGTTTCATATTAACTGCTTTTTGTAAATCATGTTCCAAGAAAAGGATCGTATCATCCACATATTGCAGAATGGAGACCCCCCATCAACAAGATGAGCCAACTTGTCCATCCTCTTTTGCCCGGTTAATAAGAATAGCGAGCATATCCGCTACAATATTAAACAAAATGGGGGACGAGGAACTCCTTGAACACATTTCTTTTAACCAGTGTGCCAATGCTAAGGAGTGGATTTTCTTCCTTATTGAAACGTTGTCGCATCTCGAGTTTATAAAAGTGGATGTCACTCTTTGGGCTATCTGGGTGTCTCGGCGTAAAGTGACACCTAAAGAATTTTTTCAGAGCTCCATGTCAACTCATGGTTTCATTATGAGACATCTATCTAAACTAGAGATGATATACAAACGGGAACCACTTTCTGCTCCCGAGCTCCAGTGCTCCCGCCACTTTATAAAATTCGAAAAATATATCAAAATGTTTTTTTAATCTGAAAAAAATCATGCGTGTTCTCAATGATGCATACTAGAAATGTGCAATTTCAATGTGTAGATCGAAATATAAAGTATTTCACATTGTAATTTTGCACGTCTATAGGATACATCATCGAGAATATGCATGCTTTTTTTTCTTCATATTTTTAAAAAGCTTTCAGATATATTTTTTGAATTTTCTAAAGTGGCAGGAGCACTGGACCTCGGGTGCCAAAAATCTCCATTTTGATACAAAGGTATATCGATATCTTTTTTTCAGTCAACATTGAGAACTTTATTAAACCACCAACATACGGTTACAATCAGCCAGAAGGTTGCTTACAAGAAAGGACAGACACTTGTTTAGCCAGCAATCTGAACCCGAAAGGCTACAGGCTCCTTTAGCACAACAATCTGCTGCCTTATTAGCATCCCTCTTAACATGCTTAACCGAAAAGGAAATGAAATCATTCGCAATCTCCCCAATATCATCCAACATAGGCGACACGACAGATCTTGACTCACGCCGCGAATTCTAGAGGTCAACAAGCTCAGCACAGTCCACTTCCATGACCACATGTGAGAAGCCTCGTAGCTGGGCGAAAATGGTACCTTCCCTCAGCGCTAGAGCCTCCACAATCAAAGGATCACTCACTCCAATGAGTGGTTTACACCAAGCACCGAGAAAAGAGGTATGTGATCGAGCAACACCACCTCCTCCCCCGATATGGTTCTCAGCATCCACCGCTCCGTCAGTATTTATCTTAATCCAACCCGGGTCTGGTGGTCTCCAACATTGCTCCACCGTGGTTGTTTTAGTACCCGGGGAATTTCCAACAAGGAAAGATCTTCGTGTACCTTTCTGATTATGTGATTTGGATCAAAGCTTTCCTGATCATGTGTCCACCGATTCCTCGCATTCCAAATAGAGTGCATGATCGTGGTAATCTTGCTTCTGTCTTCAACAGAGAACATGCCGTCAAGCGTAATATCCTTAGCCCAAGTGGAGGGGTGGAGCGCTGGAGTTTCAGTTCCAGCAACTCACGAGCCGCTCTCCAATAGTTCTGGGCGTGAGAACATGTCACCAAGGCATGATGGAGGTCTTCCTCCATAGCCTGACATAAGTCACAGTGGGCTAGCCGCTTGATATGTCGATGTTTTAGAGTCACATAGTCTGGTAGTATTCCCCTGAGAACATGCCACCAGAAAACTCGGACCCTAGGTATGACCCTGATTTTCCAAAGAGCGGACCATAACTCTGATTCCGACGATGAGGCACCCGCTACCGACCCTTCCTCTAGAGCACGATGCTCGTTTGATGGCGTGTAGTTGACGGGCAAAATATTCTGCAGGAAGCTTCGTATCTTCCCCTGCAACTGCGCCAGTAAGCACTCTTGATGGCCCTTCACGTAATTACCTGCGTGAAAAGAATATGGGTTAGGTTGAGACTCCAAGTGCAGAGTGTGTAGTAAGTGGAAGACGTGTTTTCCCCACGAGGGTGACTCGAGGGTTTAATATCGAACTCTCGGGGAATCAGTAGTGAAGATTTATCTTTCCTATCCTTCTTTTGGTTACCTACAAAACAAAGTAAATGTTTTGGTCCTCAACCTCACCTAGTGGTTGTCAAGCACAAGGTGTGAGAATGATATCAAGATAATATGCAATGCAAACAAGAAATAAATATGCAATGGTGGTAAATAAATATGCAAGGATGGTGGTAGCAATGATAAATGATATTTTTGGGTTTTATATGATGAATGCAAGATGTAAAAGTGTTTTTGTATTTTCGGATTTTAAATGGCAGAAAATGGAAAAGTGGTAAAAGTGGTTGGAAAGGTGTTTCTTATGATTAAAAATGGACCGGGGTTCATGGTTTCACAAATGCACTCTCTCTTTAATAAAGTGGTAGACAATGGAACACTAGAGTTGACATATGAGATTGCAACACAACAGTTTAATGACAAGTTATAATTATATGGGCATCACGTCCTAACATAGAGACCTTTTGGTTATTAGTCTCTCTTATACTCCACCAAGATGCGAACTAAATCATAACACCTCAGTAATTAAGATAACTCAGAGTATAGCAATAAGTATCATGACATGAAGTTAAAATAAGAACATGCTAGATCTAGTCATGGAGTAGTGGCAATGGTCACACCCACATCTCCGGTAGCATGGTATTTCTTTTTATCCCTAGTGAGGCAACAAAGTAAGGTAAAACACCCAAGTGGATCGCAGAACTTTCTCTCACGTTCACTGCACTAGCCACCCCCCGTTACTCCAACTAATGCACACGTTCCCCCTCACACGCTCTCATAAACATGCTTGATCATAACAAGTAAATAAGAACGGGGTACATAATATGCATCTACTTTCATAACTGAAACAAAACCATTGCAATCTCAAACATATATTAACTCATAAAAAGATCCACCACAAAGGTATTACATAGATGACCGTAATCATGTTCAGCAGCTCATACGGTACTAATTAGTGAAGCTCGAGAGAGAGAGATACATAAGTTACTTCCACAAACCCATAGTCCAGAGGTGGACTACTCCCTCTTCATCATGGAGACGGTGGAGAAGTCGTTGGAGAAGATGGAGACCACGCCGGCAGCGCCCCGCCGGAGTTTTCCCCCTCCAATCTGCAGCTCCAGGTCTCTGTTTCGGTGTTTCTGTGTTTCTGCGGCGCTCCTTCCAGAGAACGTCGGGGGACTATTTTTATAGGCGTTTTTAGGTCAAAACGGAGTCGGTGGAGGAAAGATCGACGGCAACGGAGCTCGAGGCCAAAGAGGGTCCCACGCGGCCAGGTACAGGCCGCGTGGGCCCACCTCTTTTGGCCCTCGGGCCTCCGCTTGTTCGCTTCCTTCGCCCCAAGTCTTCTTCCTTCCAAAAATGATGCTCGTAAATTTCCAGGTCATTTGGACGTCGTTTGGGTCCCTGAAACATTAAAATAAGAAATAGGGTTTTCTGCCTGCGCAGGGTTAATTCCATAAAAAATAGGAAACATGTCAAATATTCCCAAAATCATTATAAAACAGTGATATAACCCTTATATGATGCAAATATGACTGGAATATAAGTAAAATAATGCAAAGTTCATGTATGCATTTTACATGCATCAACATCCCCAAGCTTAACCTATACTCGTCCTCGAGTATGAAGGTGATAAAACTAACATGGACTTTGCAATTTAATACTATCAATGGATATCAAAGATGATTACTATTGCTACATAGAGTCAAATGATTCATTCTTAAAAGGAGTAGCAATATGCAAGATAGTTTATGAAGTGATATCAAGTATTCAATGCAAGGATGTTCAATGATAATTCACAAAGTGTAACATAAGAGAAGAAGTACTATGGACCACATGTATGCATAATAATAAGTAAGAACATCCTACAATGGTCATAGAGTATTGATGAAAATCTGAATATAAAAGGTGGACACTTTGGAAAGATATATATGAGTAGAGGTAAAGCATGAATAAATTTCATCTAACTTCTGAACTTCTCTACTTAAGTCAATGATTGTAATATGGTAATCCTTGGTGTCAAGCTCTCATTCCCCTATCATAGCATCTTGAATGATTAAGTTTAAAGTGAAAGCAATACGAGTAGTGTGCTTGACAAAGTACAGGTTGAAAGTCTCATGCCCCTTGAATACAAGTACCTACTCCATGTGTTACTCAACTTGGAAAACAAAGCAAGTTCAAGTTAAATATCATTGTAAGTAATAATAGTATCATTAAGAGCGTCAACTGGGGTACCTCTTGTCCCAGGATATGGAACAAGCCCATATCAAAATGACAAGACAAACAAACAAATGAACAATCTCAACACCCTTTTTATTTACCATTGGATAGCTTTTTATTGTAAGGTGTATCACAGAAGGTTCACCATAGCATGTAAGTAAATTTCCACCATGAATGATGCATGGCTTAGATTAGCGGCCCAGGCGTCTCTCTAACCATTTATACAAACTCATTTAAACTCACTTCATTTCCCATTTATTTCACCCATGGTAAGCATCCATAAACAAAAGTACATGATATCAACTAAATGAGATGAAGTGCAATGTTGAAAGCTTGCCATGTGACAGCACATATGAGCTAACTCTCAACCAAAGACATTTGTCAAGTCCACAACATCATAATTTTAATCACAATGGGTCATATTTTATTTATGCAATGAAAGTAAAGTGTGCATCAAGTTCGAGAGAGCTATATAACCAACTTTTCCCACAACAATTAACAACATAAGCATTTTCATTCAGAGGTATAGATAACACAAATATCATGATAAACATACTCGGAATAGCATAAAGCTAATAGGTAGATATGGTGGACTCACTGGAAAAACTTTGGTTGAAGGTGTTGGAAACAAGTTTTTGCTTGTTGGAATTTTTGGGCTAGCAAGAGGGAGAAAGTTGACCATCTAAATGCATGCATGAGTGTCCATAGAACTAACTAATCCATGTTAAAACAAGGTAAATAACATTTAGCATCAAAACATGAATAAAAGATAGCTCTTGATAAAATATTGCAAATTATTACTCATTAACAAGCTCATGAATCATGCAATTATATGTATCTTTTAAAATTAACTCAACATCCCTTTTCCCAATCTTATAATAGCATCCAACATAATTCAACCCAAATTTCCAGTAGCTCTCTCATATATAAATGATAGTGTGGTGGTCTCACAAAATAAAAATCAACCTAAACAAAAAAAAGACGCTCCAAGTTTATGCGATAAAGTGTTTCGATCGAAAAACAGAAGTTAGACGTGTGCAAACCGAGAGTGTGTAGGTCCAGTGGGGTTGTCTTCACATCCCCAAGCTTATGGTCTTCACCATCCTTGGATAGCTCTTGGTGCATCTCCTCTAATCCCTGTGAAAAAACTTCAAAACACCGTTTCTCCCATTTTTTTTCTGTGGGGCACATTAGTAGTGATAAACAAATAGATTTCTTGCTGCATATAATCCTTAGACAAAAATTCATATGAATGTCCAGAAAGTGTATAATGTTGTATGCCTACTCATAAACTCAATTGGATCAAAAAGATTCAAGTTAAAAGTTCTAAGCATGCATCAAACAAAATGGGACAGAATCTGTCCAGAAAAACAGCAGCAGCTAAACGTATTTTTCTACCCTACTTAACTTTGTCGAAAATTCCGAAAAATTCATGCATACAGAGGATGAAAAGTTGCACTACAGTTTAAATATGAGCTCATTCGGAGTTACAGAATAAGAATTAAAAATCATACCGTGCACAGATTCGTGCAGGAATAAATCTCCGAACGCTATAAGCAACTTTTCACCAAAATGAGTAAAACTTGGCACTTTATTAAAAATTCCAGAAACTAAACTAAACACTAAGTCTCTTGTTACAGCAAGAGGACACAAAGAAAATCACAAATAAAAACAACCGGGTTGCCTCCCGTAAAGCGCTTTCTTTATAGCCATATAGCTAGGCTTCTTACTTGATGTTTATTGTGGACGAAGCTCATGAGGGAGCTTGAACGATGTGTGTCCCTCTTCCTTGGGAAGTGTTCCATGCACTTCTTGTGTGGAAACTGAAACTTCACATTCCCTTCTTTTGAATCAATGATAGCACCTGTAGTACGAAGAAAAGGTCTTCCAAGAATAATTGGACTAGAGGTTTTATTCCCCATATCCATGATTAGAAAATCAACAGGCACAAATGTCATATGTAACTCTACCATAACATCACTTACTTTTAAAGCATGTTTAATGGAATCATCAGCAAGTGCAAGTTCAATAGAGCATTTTTCAAGATTTTTCAATTCAAGTACTTCATATAGTTCTTTAGATAAAACAGAGACACTAGATCCTAGATCAAGTATAGCATGGTGTGTCTCTTTTCCAATGGTTACTAGGACTTTGGGAATCCATACATCCCCAAGCTTAGGTGGTATCATAGCCTCTTGGTTGTACCTAGCAATCTTTTCTTTCAAGACATGATTAGCAATATAAGAACCAAAACCAGCTTGGTTAACATTAATAGAAGGATCACTTGCAAATTTTTGTAAGATAGATATTAATTCATGCAAGCTACAATTCTCTAAGTCAAGCAATGGATCCTTGACTTCACTAAGCATTTTAACTTCTCAACTTTCTTTTCTTTCATTACCATAATAGTTTCCTTAGCAATTCTCTCTTGCTCATGAATATGTTCCCAAGATTTATTTATAACCTCTTGACAATATTTAATTGTTTCCTCATGTTTTTGAGCTATAATGGTGTTCTTTAATGAGGAAACTTCCTTAGTGAGCTGATCTACCCTTTCAAACAAAGAGTCTTGTTTTTCAAACTTAGATATAAATTCCTTATTAAGCTCCTTTTGAGTAGATATAAATGATCTAATGGTGTTTTCCAAATCACTAGAAACATTACCACTAGTAGTATATTTGTTTGGCACATATGGGGGTTTATTATAAGAGTTATAATTGTTGTTACCATACCCATTATTACCATAGTTCCTAATGAAGTTGACATCAATATTTTCAGGATTATTACCAACTAGTTCTTGCAAAGGCACATTTTCAATATTTTGTTTATTAATGAAAGCAAGAATAGTATCCATTTTAGATGACAAATCATTTGTTTCTTCTATGGAGTTCACTTTCTTAGAAGGATTAGGTGCTCTATCAGTATGCCATTGACTATAGTTTTGCAAAATACTTTCCAATATGTTCTTAGCTTCTACTATAGTTTTTCCCATAAAAGCACCTCCAGCAGCAGAATCAAGAATATTTCTAGACATGTAATTTAGACCATTGTAAAAAGAGTGTAATATGGTCCATTCGTTGACCCCATGTGATGGACAAGTTCTAAGCATAAGTTTAATCCTATCCCAAGCCATAGCAACATGTTCATTTTCATTTTGCCTAAAAGAAAGAATGTTGTTTCTATTTTGCAAAATTTTAACAGGGGATAGTATTTCTTAATGAAAGCTTCTTTTAAATCATCCCAAGTTTTAATGCTATCAATAGGTAATGAATGCAGCCACTCTTTAGCTTTTCCTCTAAGTGAGAAAGGAAATAACTTCAGTTTTAGAATATCACTTTCCACATTTTTAAATTTCTGCATGTCACATATTTCAACAAAATCATGAAGATGCATAGAGGCATCCTCCATAGCACTACCGCCAAATTGTTCCCTAGTTATCAAGTTCAACAAACTAGGACTTACTTCATAACTCTCAGCATTTATCTTAGGTGTGGCAATGGGCCTAGCAATAAATTGATCATTTGGAGTGTTTGTGTAATCACACAACTTAGTTCTTTCTCCCATTTTAGCAAGTTTTTATGTGTTTTTTAATTTTTTATGCAAAACTGAAAATAAATATGCAAGACAATGACAAAACAAATAAATTGCTTTGAAGGTAAAGATGGATAAGATGATGCTCACGTAGGTGCAACCTCCCCAAGCTTAGGTGTTAGCACAAGTTGGTGATGAAGTTGACTTGGTGAGATATCCTTGGATAAACCGGCACCAGAAAACAGAGCTAGTGCAGGACCCTTGGATAAACCTTTCAGCAATGATTCCCCGGCAACGGCGCCAGAAAACAGTCTTGATGGCGTGTAGTTGACGGGAAAATATTTGCAGGAAGCTTCGTATCTTCCCCTGCAACGCGCCAGAAAGCACTCTTGATGGCCCTTCACGTAGTTACCTGCGTGAAAAGAATATGGGTTAGGTTGAGACTCCAAGTGCAGAGTGTGTAGTAAGTGGAAGACGTGTTTTCCCCACGAGGGTGACTCGAGGGTTTAATATCGAACTCTCGGGGAATCAGTAGTGAAGATTTATCTTTCCTATCCTTCTTTTGGTTACCTACAAAACAAAGTAAATGTTTTGGTCCTCAACCTCACCTAGTGGTTGTCAAGCACAAGGTGTGAGAATGATATCAAGATAATATGCAATGCAAACAAGAAATAAATATGCAATGGTGGTAAATAAATATGCAAGGATGGTGGTAGCAATGATAAATGATATTTTTGGGTTTTATATGATGAATGCAAGATGTAAAAGTGTTTTTGTATTTTCGGATTTTAAATGGCAGAAAATGGAAAGTGGTAAAAGTGGTTGGAAAGGTGTTTCTTATGATTAAAAATGGACCGGGGTTCATGGTTTCACAAATGCACTCTCTCTTTAATAAAGTGGTAGACAATGGAACACTAGAGTTGACATATGAGATTGCAACACAACAGTTTAATGACAAGTTATAATTATATGGGCATCACGTCCTAACATAGAGACCTTTTGGTTATTAGTCTCTCTTATACTCCACCAAGATGCGAACTAAATCATAACACCTCAGTAATTAAGATAACTCAGAGTATAGCAATAAGTATCATGACATGAAGTTAAAATAAGAACATGCTAGATCTAGTCATGGAGAAGTGGCAATGGTCACACCCACATCTCCGGTAGCATGGTATTTCTTTTTATCCCTAGTGAGGCAACAAAGTAAGGTAAAACACCCAAGTGGATCGCAGAACTTTCTCTCACGTTCACTGCACTAGCCACCCCCGTTACTCCAACTAATGCACACGTTCCCCCTCACACGCTCTCATAAACATGCTTGATCATAACAAGTAAATAAGAACGGGGTACATAATATGCATCTACTTTCATAACTGAAACAAAACCATTGCAATCTCAAACATATATTAACTCATAAAAAGATCCACCACAAAGGTATTACATAGATGACCGTAATCATGTTCAGCAGCTCATACGGTACTAATTAGTGAAGCTCGAGAGAGAGATACATAAGTTACTTCCACAAACCCATAGTCCAGAGGTGGACTACTCCCTCTTCATCATGGAGACGGTAGAGAAGTCGTTGGAGAAGATGGAGACCACACCGGCAGCGCCCCGCCGGAGTTTTCCCCTCCAATCTGCAGCTCCAGGTCTCTGTTTCGGTGTTTCTGTGTTTCTGCGGCGCTCCTTCCAGAGAACGTCGATGGACTATTTTTATAGGCATTTTTAGGTCAAAACGGAGTCGGTGGAGGAAAGATCGACGGCAGCGGAGCGTCGAGGCCCAATTTGATGGGTCCCACGCGGCCAGGTACAGGGCCGCGTGGGCCCACCTCTTTTGGCCCTCGGGGCTCCGCTTGTTCGCTTCCTTCGCCCCCAAGTCTTCTTCCTTCCAAAAATGATGCTCGTAAATTTCCAGGTCATTTGGACGTCGTTTGGGTCCCTGAAACATTAAAATAAAGAAATAGGGTTTTCTGCCTGCGCAGGGTTAATTCCATAAAAAATAGGAAACATGTCAAATATTCCCAAAATCATTATAAAACAGTGATATAACCCTTATATGATGCAAATATGACTGGAATATAAGTAAAAATAATGCAAAGTTCATGTATGCATTTTACATGCATCATCGTTATGAGTCACTAGAGCTCGATAAGCCGACTTGATAGAGTACGTACCATTCTTTTCGAAAGACCATGCCAAAAAATCTTCACCACCATTTGCACGAATTGGGATATTCAGAATAGCATCGGCATCAGGTGCTAAGAAGTTTCGTCGCACAACATCAATCTTCCATGTATTGTTATAAGGATCAATCAGCTCAGAAACAAACTCCACATGGTCTTTTCCAAGATTACCCATTGGTATATGAGTTAAGGACGAGCGAATCCATCGATCCAACCAAATGGAAATAGAGGAACCATCTCCAACCCTCTTGATAAGCCCTTTCTCCAGGGCAGAACGACCCGCGATAATTGCCTTCCAGGTTGCAGAAGCCGAGGAAGGGATCGTAGCATCCATAAAGGAACAGTTAGGGAAGTATTTCCCTTTTAAAACTTGCGCACATAGGGAGTTTGGGTGGGTTAGGATCCGCCATCCATGTTTGCCCAACAAGGCTATATTGAACAAACCTAGGTCCTTAAACCCCATGCCGCCTTTTATCTTTGGGGTCGCCGGAGAGGAAGAACACGACCCCGCAGCCACCCTCGTAGCCACCGCCGGCCGAACCGCCGTCACCCCAGCCCGCGGCCGGCGCGCTGCCGCGGTGCCTCGCCGCCCCGCCTTGTCCTGAGCTCCTCCTCCGCCGGTCCGCCGCCACCCGGCCATCCCTCTAAACCCACCGGCACCGTCGACCTCGCACCCCCGCACCACCCAAGATATGTTTTTGGCTCTCCTCCGCTGCGACCAGCAGCGGCTCCGGCTCGCCTTCGCAGTCGTTGACTTGGTCTCCGTCGAGGAAGGAGGAGACGCGTCGTGCGAGCACTCACACACGCGTAACGAAGCGTTCCCGATTAGAAGGATACCCCGCGTGTCGGAGCGGGGATCCCTTAAGAGTATATAAGAGGTATGATGTACATTATGTCGTCGAAAGGAAAATTAAAAAAAATAGCTGATCATAGTCGGGACACTAAATCTAATTATCTGATAGGCATGAAATGAGTATGTGTCGTGTACATTATTAATGTGAACAATTGGATGGTTGAAGGAATGAATGATGTTTAACTTGCATATAGAGATTAATAAAAAAATAGTGAAAATGACATGGTTAATTGATTGACTCTTGCATATTAAGATAGACAATCATTAATACGTATTAGTAGGGTTTACTTTATAAGAGTCGTTTAGCTGTCGGAATCGTGCGAGCCTTAGCACGCGCGAAGAATAGCACTCCCCTCTTCTAATCTATATATCTTATAAAGCACTAAATTTGTTTATGATAGTCTATCTCAACATGAAAGTTGTCCACATCACTCACTATTTTAGCCAACCAGTTATCATATCATCTTTTTTCATCAATGTCACTAATTTTTAGTATACAAATACACAACAATTTCACGTCAATTAAATTTAGTTTCTCGACTATTTTGACCAATTGAATCTTGCATATTTCTGTTGACAATTGAATATTTCAAGCGTACAACTTATACCCTTTCATTTACATAATAAAACGTGCAGGGTATTCTTTTAATATTTTATAATACACACTCATTTCATGTAAACTAAATTTAATATATTTACTATGATCAATTAAATTTTGCATATTCTTTACAGCGACATGAGGGAATTCTAAGGGGATGGTGGTGGGGCTAATGGGTTCGATCGAACTTATTTACGGTGGATTTTGGATCTAAATATGATAAATCTAGGGTCGCCAAAGGAGGGCATGGAGCCTATGCGGGATTTTGACGTGAAGTTCAAGTCGGAGGACATTGTTTTTATGACCTCACGATGTGGCTCAGATCACAAACCTAGTGTACTGATGAGTTCGGATCATGGTTCACCTCTCGTGGTTCGTCTGAGCAAGGTTGATCGAGTGAAAGTGGATGAACAAGTCTAAGCATGGGCAAGATGTTATGAAGTTGCCTACAACTGTAGTGAATCTAGTTTGTGAAGTTGCTTACCGTTGTTGTGAAGTTCTTAAATTGTTTTTAGTTGTGATTAAGTTGCCTACAAATGTCGTGAATCTAGTTTTTTCGTGGCGCACCAAATTTCATTTTTAGTTATTCCTAATTTCCTGATATTGTTGCGAAGTTTCCTACCGTTATGGTTTAGTTATCTACTCGTGGTTATGAGGCTGCATTGCGAACTTAGTAAATGTGAAAAGCAACTAGTACAACAAAAGTTGCTTTTTTTCATAGTGGCTGCTAAGTTGTCTACCCGCTGATGCTCAGTTGCCGACAATATTAGGAAGTTGCCCGATACTTAGTTGTCTGCCAATGATGCCTGCAAGTGCACAGAGTTTTTGTACCTGTATTCGAGGAAACGATCTCTTGTTCCTCACTTTCTCGTTTATATGTTTATCAGTACGTACCTCAGCACCCGCAAGTTATCAAATCCAAAACAAGTAAGAATGCGTTGAAAATATTTTGGGTGTTTCTGCTGAGAGCAAAACATTATTTAAAAGAAAGCAATTAAAAGAAAATAGAGAGTAAACAGTGAACTGATTGAAAATAACAATAAGGCTAAAAGGTTCTCATGATGTATTGAGTCCACCACTAGCATATGCTTGAAGTCAGTAGTTAATTATCTACTGTGTATTATGTGTATGTTGTGTACCGGCGGAGTCCCACATATATAAAAGATGTGCCATGATATCTTCTGACACAACTCATACGTACAATACTACTTGTTCTCCTAAAATCAATCGACGGAGTACACTAACTAAGGGTCTCCAGGCTAAAAGATCGAGATGTCTCCTATGGGGTAGTGGGGGTGAATAGGCGATGTACACCAAGTATGATTATGGTTTAAATAAATACGAAATAAAACTAGCATTTTTTATCAAACACAAAACCTATATATACTAGGCTCAACTAAGTGCACCAATAACTTATGCTACACGCTGCTGCTAAGTTTCTTCCTATCCATCCTCCTGTCCCAGATATTCTAAAGCCTCATCGGCCATCGTTGATGAGACTGCCAAGGCAGTTGGGTAGGAGATCTGTTCCTAGCGCCAGCGGAGATCACGATCGCCTGCGCGTCGCCTCTAGCCACCAAACCCTAACAAAACGGTTCGGGCTTTCAGAACATACTGCTCGGTCCTCATACGCAAAATAAGCATGCACTTGAAACCGGACACCTCCCCCATCACAAAGAAGGTAAACATAATAGCTTTACACAGTTTTGACCAATGTTTGGGGTTGTGACCCTCCTAGTTCCTGCTAGCAACGAAAAATGATATAAATTGTGTTCAAAAGGTATTCTCTAAAAAAAGGCACAATTCAGATTGAGGGTCAAGGACGTGCCCTGCAAACAGGATTGCACCCGACACCTCCTCCATCACAAAGAAGGCAAAGGGATGATCAGCCACGAAGTCCACAAGCACGGGTGGTGTGTAGGCCATGGCACGCCCGAACATCTTGCAAACGGTAACAGCGGCCGCCTCAGTACCTTCCTCATTCACCTCGATGACCGCCTTGTGAATCACTTCCTGCAACGCTAGGCTTCTGCCGGTACCGTCCTCCGCCACCATGTGAGAGAAGTCGGCCTTCCCCAGCTGGAAAGCCTCTTTGATTCCCATGTCGACGAGAATGTCGTTCATCCTAATGTCGAAGTTGAGCTTGAACTTGGGTAGACGGAACTTGCCGACCTGGACGGTGCTCGTTGGCAGGTGCTTGCGTAGGAAGTCGGGTCACAAGTGATCATGTCAGTCAGCCGCGACAGCCCGTCGCGGTCATCGGGGAGAAAGACGCACATCGAGTAGTGCGCCCGTGGCTGAGCGGGCAACGGCCGGCCTCCCTCGTAGTCGAGCTGGAGTACCTTGAACCCGTCGTGGCAGGCCATGAGCTGCCTCCGCGAATCATGCATGAAGGGCACCTTGAGTCCTTGACGGTGCTGCCATCCAGGCGGTGGAACTTGTCGTCCTTGGTTTGCTTCTTGTCGAAAGGATGCCGCCACTTGCCCTTGAAGTAGATGGCGTTGGCGTTGTCGGTCGCCTCGGACAGTTCGCTCGCATCAATGATTTCGGTGATAAGGTTGTTCGTGGATGCAGCCACCCATGCGTTGATTTGCTTTTCTGCTTCCTTCGGCTGCAGCACCACAGATTTATATCATCATATATGTATAATGGCTTATGTACCCAAACATTAATCAGCATCGATCTGCGGATGCGTACCACGTATAGTACACGTATTGATAGAAGATCGGTACTGACCTTTCGGTGGAAGTCTACGGCGCAAGTCTCTGCCTTGTACTCCTTGACGACGGCGTCGATGTAGGCGGGATTGAGAGGCCTCGTCTTGTCGTGCCACACGCTGCACACGAAGTTAACGAGCGGCCCGCCCGTCTGTGACTGGTCGGCCAGGGCCTGCCTCGCCAGCACACCCACGGACTTGGTGAGGTCGTCCCGCGACGGTGCACCGAGGACGCCGAGCAGCTCCGAGAGGGTGCGCTCGCGGCCGCCGGCGGCTACCAGCGACAGCGCCGCGTACACAGACACCGGCGAGAAGATGAGGTTCCTGCTCCTGCCAGCGTCGTCGGCGAGGCGCTTGTTGAGGGCTAGAGCGAATGCCTGCAGGCCGGACCGGCAGCTCGCTGACCGGCCGGTCAGATCACCCGCGGCTTCCGTCGAGATCCATTGGCACAGTTTCGGAAGGCGGCGACGGCGAGAGCCTTCAGGGCTTCCATCTTGCCTACGTGAGTTCGGCGATTTCTCCACATGCCTCTTATAATAAACCCAAATGCTAAAGAATGCACGGGTGCTATTTCGTCTCGTCGAGCAATCGATTGATGGCCGTCCGATCCTTCCCAGACGCTCCGATCTGAGTCCATGCGCGCGTGCCGTTCCGACCAGAAACCACCTGGGTCCCGCGCACACGTGACATGGGGAGACCGCTCTTTCATCTCATCCCGGCCAATTCATTGGGCTGAGCTTCAGTGACTTGTAGACTACAAGTCACCGAGAGACTTGTGCCCATCTCAGCCCTCCGTTTTAGATCAATGGATAAGATTTGTCTAAAATTGTATCTCAAAATAAAATGTGTTCGGAAAAAATTGAAAAAAATCCAGTAAATCACAAATGCCTCGCTTTATATTCTGAAAAAGTTGCATCCTATTTCGAATAATATTTTGTAAACAAATGGCATTTTACCATTTTAAGCTATAAAATTTACGTATTCACAAAATAATGGTCCAAATGAAATTAAACTTTCCCAGAGTATAAAACGAGGCATTTGTGATTTACTGGATTTTTTTCAATTTTTTCGAATACTTTTTATTTTCTGTTACAAATTTGGACAAATCTTATCCATTGGATCTAAAACGGAGGGCTGAGATGGGCACAAGTCTCTCGGTGACTTGTAGTCTACAAGTCACCGAAGCTCAGTCCCAATTCATTCCCCATCCCGACTAATTAACCAGGGATTTTCCTCCGGCGACGCCGAGGATTGCGGCGAGCTCGGCCCTGACCGCGAGGAGCCTGGCGCGGGTTTGCGAGGTCAGCGAGCCTGGCGCGGGAGATCGAGCTCCGCGTGGGGCGGGCGAGCTACCCGGCGGCGAGATGGTTGAGGCGTGCGGGCGAGGAGCTCCTCGCCGGAGAGCAAATTCACCCATTCGAGTGCGGCGAGTTCCGTGCCGGAGGAAGAATCCGCGTGCGAGGTCGACGAGCTGCGCGCCGGAGACCAAGCCCTCGCGTGGGATCTGCGTTGACCTTTGCGGGGACTGCCAGCGGCGGTCAGATCGGCGGCGCCATCGACAACAAGAGGTACGCACGGGTCTCTCCTCGGGGGTAGCAAGTTTCAGAGCACAACACGGATGGGAAAGCAAACAATCCCCGCAGACTTGCATAGCAGTGGAGTTCGTAAATTGCAGAGAATGTCTACCAAGCGTGTAGCGAGCAAATTGATGTAGGAAAGCATCCCATAAGTTGCAGATTAGGAATACTAAGTTGCAGAGCATGAGTGTTTTGCGGCAAGCTGTAGACTAGCAGTAGTATTTCATTGCTAAGTTGAAGAGTACTAACTGTTGAAGACATTTGAGCGAGTGGAATGATTTTTTCAGAAAACAGAAACAGCCGCCGCAGACTGCAGTTCACAGATGGCAGCACCTTCCGCCGGATTGGATCATGATAAATATTGATGGGGCTTTCCGTGTGGAGTCTGGAACTGGGGGCTGGAGATGTATTGCGAGAGATCATACACGTGCACCCCTGTTTGCAGCTGCTGGAAGCTTTCATAATGCAGGCAATGCCCTCCGTACTGAAGCCATTGATCTAGCTGATCATAACAGCATTGGATGTCCAATCTTTGCTATGGGTTGTCAGGTCCTTGCAGAATGCAATCACCACCAACAACTATGATGCCGCACCTCTTGGAGCCCTGTTTCGGGAAGTGAAGTTTCTCCTTCAGGTTTCCTTCATCGAATACAAGATTGTTTACATGAATCGTAGTTGTAATAAACCAGCTCATGAGCTGCAGGCACTAGGTGCAGCTGAACCTGTAGGGTACCGTCGTGTGTGGGTAGATGAGTATCCTGTATCTGTAACCAGTGCCATGTCCGGCGATTATGCCGTGCAAGTTTACCGATCATTCTTATCAAGTTTTGCCTTGCTGCAATTATCCATGTTTAGTTTAGTTTTCAAATTAGTAGATTTGCTACTAAGTTGACTATTCTCGGCAATTAAGTTGCTGATACCATTTAATTAAGTTGTTTACCGATCATTCTTATCAAGTTTTGTCTTGCTCCAATATCTGTTAAGTTTCAAATTAGTAGAGTTGCTAGTGAATTTATTTAAGTTGATTATTCCTGGCAATTAAGTTGCTGATACCATTTAATTAAGTTGTTTACCGCTCATTCTTATCCATGGTTTTAAAAGCGTCGCCTTGGCGTCGCCTACTCGACGCCTAAGCGTCAGAGCGCCCGGAGACGGCAAAGCGTCCTGCTCGCCTTAGGTTCCTGTCTAAGGCGTCCAGATTGGACGTACGAGGCGTCCAAGGCGTCGCCATAGCGGGGAAGGCGTCGCTCTGGTCAATTCTGGACGCCTTCGACCTCGATGGGCAGCTCTGGCGGGAAACGGAGCGGGAACCAGAAATTGGGCGGGGTGGGAAGAAATTGGGGGGCAAATTGGGGGAAATAGATGGGAGAGAGAGTGGGGAACCCACCTGTGACCAGAATCGATCTGAGAGAGAGAGAGAGGAGCTCTCTCCTCTCAGGCGGCCTGCTCCTCTTCCGCCAGATCCCGCCGGCCAGCTTCCGCTCTTCTCCACCGGCCTCCCCTTCTTCGGCCAAGCTTCTGGGCCTCTCCTCCCCTGCGCAGCCCTCTCCCAGCAGGGTAACAAGGTACGGGATCCCCTCTCTCCCCCATGGCCCCATGGTCTCTTTCCTCTCCACCCGTGGTGCTCTGTTCTTCTATGTCTCTGTTCTGCTCGTGGTGCCTCGTGGTGTTGTGGTGTTGATGTTGTCTTGCTGTGCTGCCTGCTTGTGGCTAGGCTTTGATAATTGATATAGTAGGTTAGCTTGTGGTGCCCGTGGTGCTGTAGTGTTGTGCATGTGCTTGCCTGTTTGTCCCGATGATCCAATTAAAATAGTTAGCCGCTGGAATTAGGAGGTTAGCTGATTAGCTACATGCCTACATGTTGTGGTTAAACTAATTTATGCATGTCAATCTAAGGCGTCGCCTTGCATTGCGCCTTAAGCGCCTAGGCGGTAAGGCGCCCCCCCACCGCCTTAGGACGCCTTGCCGCATTGAAAACCATGTTCCTATCATGTTTTGCCTTGCTGCCGTATCCATGTTTAGTTTAGTTTTCAAATTAGTAGAGTTGCTAGTCAATTTAGTTAAGTTGATTATTCCTGGCAATTAAGTTGCTGATAACATTTAGTTAAGTTGTTTACCGCTCATTCTTATCAAGTTTCGTCTTACTGCAATATCCATGTTTAGTTAAGTTTGAAATTAGTAGAGTTGCTATTCAATTTAGTTAAGTTGCTTACCGCTCATTCTTATCCTCGTAGGGGAGAGCCCGTGCGAGATCGCGCGCGGATCTGCGCGTCTGGAAGCGGCCAAAACCATCGCGAGCGTGCGGCGAGCTCTGCGGCTATCTAGGCTGTACGGCGACCTCGGCGGTACGGCGAGAGGTGGCCAGTTCGGAGGCGTCATCGACAGCGAGAGGTACACTCATCTCTTCCTTGGGGTAAGGGGGAATGCGGTGGGGTTGGTGGTTTCGGGTGGGATTTTGCTTCAGGACTCAGCAGTCTTAGATGTTGGTTGTGGTTCAGATTTTGTCCACAGCATGAATACTACGTTGCAGAGCACTATGTTGATTCAGGCAAATCACACCACTTAGGTTGCAGAGCAGTTGTTAGTAAGCTGTAACAGCATGATGTACTAAGTTGCAGATCACTGGAGCACTAAGTTGCAGAGACTTAAGTTTGCATAGTACGAGGTTTATGTGTGCATAATATGGGAACTACACCCCCATTAGTTACAGAGTAGTACCATTAAGTTGCAGGGATACGAGTATTTAGTCGCTGGGACGAGACTGCTAAGCTTTTTTCAGTAACTACACATGCAGGTAGAGCCTGCCATTAAGTTGTATCTCATCCCCACATGTAGGTACTACACGAATAATGATGGTTGCTCTCATCCCCACATGCAGGTTTTTGACATGGATGAATCCCGGGAAAAGCAGTAAGGGTTGCAGTGATGGCATTACGCTATATTGGAATATCCGCGAGGAAAAAAATCCGTTTGAATGAACTACTAGGTTGCATATATCATCTGTATTGAGCTATGTAGATATAAGTACGACTTCTTGCTTACTACTTATGCATGGCTTGGTATCTAGTATCTTTGATGTCTCTGCAACTATGGGTTTCAGTTGTAAGTTGTTTATTGTAGAGCCTGCCATTAAGTTGTATCCAAACATTGTACTAAGTTGCAGCAACGTGGTACTAGGTTGATTGCACATCAGTTACAACTGCGCAGGATACAACATTGGTTCTGAGCATCAAGTTGCAAAGGAAATGCTATAAAGTTGCTTCCTGGTGCTTAGTAACTTTCTAGTTCCACCATTTTTTGAGCTTTCTTCAAATTGCAGGCAGGCATATTAAGTGGTAGCAGATATAAATGGTACTAAAGTTGCCTTTTTGGGGGGCTAACAAGTTGTGTTTGCACCAAGTACATGTTGCAGATCCATGTCAAAGAGTAGTAGGGTTGTTGAACAACAGGGAGAGCAAGATCATGAATGAACCTAGTATGTTTTTCCCCACTTTGGTGGCTATGATTTCCTTTCTTCCATCTTCAGGTACGTGAAAGCAACTAGCTACAGAAGGAGCAGCAACAAATGGGTTTGACTGTTCTATGTCCAGAAGAAGATGGCATGTGTGCTTTTTGGAGAAGATCAGGGCAGCAACAGATGGTTGTCTGCCGTATGTCCAAATGGAGAAGATCGGGGCAGCAACAAATGGTGTCATGTTGCTGGAGAGAGAAGAGCAGCAACAAATGGCATCTGTGTTACTGGAGAGAGTAGAGCAGCAACAATGGCGTTTGTGTGCTGCTGGAGAAGATGGCAGGGAGAGCGAAGGGGGGAAACTGGTGGTGCGTGCTCGTACGGATTTGTGTGGGATCACTCGCACGGCTCCTGGTCCTATTTTTGTCCGTTTCCACTTGGTCGTCTTTTCCCTTCCTTTTTCTGTCGGTGGTGGGGCGTGGCCCGAACTTTCCATATACGGCGCGATTGCTGGGGAGTACTAACCAGCATCCGATTGCTGCCTAGACCTGGCCTATAATAAATCTCATAACTGGGCCATGTGCATCACCGAACGCGGCTAGGGCTCCAGATCCACCAGGCCGTTATATTTAAAGACTCTTGTGTCAAATCCTATATATCGCCCAGCAGCGGCGCTAGACGGGGCGCCGCCTGAAGCGCGCCGCTGCTGGGCCAGGCTATTTCGGGTTTTTTCCATTTCTTCTCTGTTTTTTTCTCATTTTCTTTTTCTTTTTCGTTTCTGTTTCTGTTTTCTTTTTGTTCTGTTTTCTTTTTCGTTTCTTATTTTCGCTTTTCTTTCGAAAAATTCAAATTCTAAATTTGTTCATTTTCAAAAATTGTTCATATTCGAAAATTGTTCAAATTCGAAAATTGTTCATTTAAAAAAATCCATTTCGAAATTTATTTATTTATTGAAAATTGTTCAAGTTCAAATTTGTTCATTTTTGAAAAATGTTCATATTCTAATTTTGTTCATTTTTAAAAATTGTTCAAATACGAAATTTAGTCAAATTCAAAATTTGTTCGTTTTGAAAAAATTGAAAAAAAAAAAGAAATGAAAAAAACATAAGAGAAAAGGAAAAAAATGAAGACTCACCGAATAGGCCGGCCCGTTAGTGGGCGCCCTTCAGGCGGCACTAGCGCGGAGCGCCGCCTACGAGCGAAATATAGGCGCACCCCCAGTATCATTCAGTGGCCTTGAGTCGTTCCGCTCAACAACAAAAAAATCGGTGGCCTGGAACATCATCATAACAATTTAGTCCCATTTTGTATATGTAATTAAATTTATAATTCTCGTGGAGGCATTTTCTTTTAAAGTGCCCTATGTCTCTAGGTGTGGGCTTTGGAAGATGAAGTACTTAGAAAACATATAAATTCCAACACTAAGGGAAATGCTAAACAGTGGTTAATCGCGATGATTAATTCGCTTAACTTGATTAATAATATTTGGATAATATTAGTTGGTTGGCCGAAGTAATATCCCTATGTAGATGTAGTGCTTTGACTTCAACAGATGTGTTGGTAATGAAAACTATCGCACACAGTTTTGTGGATACAAATCATGTACGATGCTCAACCTATCTCACATGATTTTGGTTTATATAACCGTGTGCATAATTATGATCAGGATTGCAACCGCGGTGGAGGGAATGGTGAAACTGAATGCGGTTGATTGTTTCAGAATTTAAACCAACCTCTAACGTGCAAATATATTGTAGTTATCTCGGGATTATCTGCATTGCTCTGTTATTCCCTGGTGCTTTTCACTCGCTCTCTGCAATCTCGCAATCGCAGCGCCATGACTTTGTTCTGGGATGGTCTTTGGAGGACATATGACTCGTCCAACAACGATGACCACCGCAGTTCCACTGTAAGTGAGGACTCGCCGGATCCCAAAGCAGAGGAAGAGCACCTGGAGGACGACGACGGCAATGAGGAGGAGGACGACGATGAGGACGAGGATGACGACGAGGAGGAGGTCAATGAGTAGGAGGGCAACGACATCGATGAGCACAGCGGCGGCGACAACGGCAAAAGGCGTTCTTGACAAGACGATGGCACATAAGGGGCGCCGCCTAAGAGGAAGAAGGACTAGGCTACTATGATTTTAGTATATATAATATATGTAGTAGGATTAATGTGGTTTGAATATTTGAATTACATAATATTAGTTTTAAAAACCAATTTCTTTGCAATAATTTATTCGAGCCACACTTCTATTTTGCTTCAAAAAGCGTTTGCGATGTTAGAGCATTATGCCCTCGATTATTTAATTTTTATCGTGTGTGATATTTCGCACACTCTTTTTTTTTCATATGAGCCGTATGTGAATATATATTCGGCCCGCTAACACCTGTCGAAACCTCACACACGGTTTTTGTTTCAATGGTAAGTGATAGGGGGTAACAGGCACAGAAGGAAAAATTCGTATGTCATTGAAGGGATTTAAATTGCCCGATCTTTAAAGGGACACATACGCGATGCCTTTTCTTTCATTCGAAACTTCCCGTTCTCGGTCTCAAAATGGAGTTCTACCTCTTCTTCACTGAAGATAGGGTCGACACGGATGGATCAAATATGGCTATCTATCCATCTCACTGTCTACCCCACACCGATCCTACTCTATCAATCGGGAACTATATATGCACTAATTAATTTAAGTGATGAAACGTACAGCGTCGACGAGGTCTGCGGCGGCGAGCCTGGACCGCACTCCCGACCGGCAGCCGACGATGAGGCGGTCCTCCTTCCCATGGAGCGCGGCGACCTGGTCGACGAAGCTATGGTTCTTCTCCGGCCTGCTGTGAGGCGTGACGGAGAGGTAGTAGGGCACGTTGCGTGCGCCGGCGACATGGCCCCTGTCGAAGTCCTCCCACATCCGCACGTCCACGTACCCGTACTGCCCCATGCTCAGCAGCGCGCACGCCGCATCCGCGTCCACGCTCTCCACCAAAGCCTTCTCGCCGCCACTGCTGCCGCTGCTTCTCAGGGAGCCCATGGATGAGGGGTTTGGTGTTTGTGTCCGGGGGCTGTGGAGAGATGGATTGATAGGTGCTGCCTGCCGCGCGTGTGCTATTTATAGCGGAAGAGGCTGCCATGGCAGCAGCGATATAATCGAGTCACGGCCGGGTAGCCGCATCCATCACTTTCTCATCGCATAATTTAAAGTCTTCGGCATCTCATCCATCCGTGTCGACCCTATCTTCTTGTATCATGTGGAGTGCATATACATATATGGAAACTAATGTCAACTACATGCTGTATTTTTATCTCCTGTGAAATGAAATGTCGTGCAAGAATCTCCTCTAATTTTGCACCCTCTTATATACTTGAGGTTTTTAAAGCATACCAACTGGTTTATGCTTTGAGGTTTTTAAAGCATGTTCCCTCGACATTATGAAGTTGCTTGCATGTGTAAAAGAAGTTCCAGGTGCATCTAGTCAGGGCAGGTGTACAGACGCAAACGTTAGGTAAGGCTGTAAGAAGATGGACAAGGACTAGTTGTCCAGATTGCAATGATGGATCATCGATGATGCGGCGACACGGCCGGGCTCGAATAAACAAACGCGCATATCAGTTCAATTATCCTGGTGTGTAGTGTGCGACACGTACGCTCTTGATAAGTGAAGCGACAAAAACCCTGTTGCTGTACAGCGATCGTTCTTTCCTATCCATCGGACCAAACAATTCAATCATGGAGGATATGAAAAGGATTGCACCGATGGGGGTGATGCACTGCTTATCTTATCCGCCACTTGACCTACATTTCAGCCCATCCTGAATATATGCTCTACTCAATTCCGATCGGAAATGGTTCACACAGGTTTATCTAAATGCGGATATATTTATCTACATCCGTATTTTGACAAATCTGTGTCAATCATTTTTAATTGGAGGGAGTATCATTTTTCTTCTTCCTCCTCTTACAAGAACAATTATGAGGTATAGCTTTTCTTCTCTCTGACATGTGGCATGTTGATAAATGACACACGGTGGGAAGTTGTACGTGCATTTTTTCGAGATTTGAAATTTAAAACAAAATTTGTAGAACTATATGTTCGAACTACAAACTGTTTTCGCCATTGTGTTTACTAGTATATATCGGTGGACATGGGTCAAAATCGTTTCCCATGGTTTTAGCATATGTCACCACATTTGCCGTTGATGCGGGGATTTCATAGAAAACAAATAATAAAACCATTGTCCATGTGAATTTTTTTTTGGAACGGATAAGGCTCAGAAGGGCCTCGATGCTGCATTAATGTGGTGTACACATTACATGGAAGACCATAAAAGAAGAAAATTACAAGCCAGTCCTCAGACTTTGCAAACAAGACCCTAAAAGATAGAACAAAAAAGCAATCGAGTTCTTGATCTTCACCGCGGACGCCGGCAACGCCACCGGCCGGGGACGAACCACTTGGGGCGAAGGTGGCGAGCAATCCCGCAACGAGGTCGAAGAAGATCCTCCAAAAGCTGGAGGAAGGATGAGCTCGGTTTCACGCGTCCGAGCGCGGAGTGGCTCCTTTGGCCATGGATAGCATCGGTAGAGCAAGGCCTTTGCTGGGAATCTCCACCGTGGAACGCAGCATCGAGAGCATGCACTGCTCTAGGCTCCTGAGGCGCCATGGCTCCGGCCAGGCCAGAGGACGCACCTCCACCGCTCGCATCACCCCGATGTGAAGGGACAGAAGGCGCAACTCCTAGCTCAACCCGAGTCACAACACCACCAACCGTGCCGCAGCTAGAGATTTTTTTCCGTCTGTGAAGTATGTTGCCTGCATCTAGCGGTGCTAATTGTAAACCGTAGTCATTAGCATATGTTGTAGATATGGTAGTTATAGATTGATTACCAATATTGTTGAGATTGTAACCTTGATGTACAAGTTAACTCTAATATAAATATGACCGGAGCCCGACCCAATTGGGTACGGCAAGCCATTGATCTTAACTTGGTATCAGAGCCTAGATCCAATCTCTCTATCCACCGCGCCGCCGCCAACCATGGGAACCGAAGAGCCCTAGCTTCTGCCTCCGCCGGTGCAATGATGTCAATGGCTAGTTCATCCACAGCCATGCCGTCTGCCTCTTCCTTCGCTGGTCTTATCACCGTCGACCTTGATCGCCTTAACTTTCCCCTCTGGAAGTCTCAGGTCGTCCCGGCCATCTCCGGTGCAGGCCTCTTCGGCTACCTCGACGGAACCATCGTCGCGCCCCCACTGACGGTGACGGAGGGCGAAGGGAAGGATCGCCACGCGGTGCCCAACCCGGCACACGCTGTCTGGTATCGCCAAGACCAGATCGTGCTTGGAGCTCTTCGCTCCCACATGCACCTCGACATCCTCGCGCAGATGACCTCCTTCACCACCTCGCGCGGCGTGTGGACGGCGCTCCACACCATGTTCGCTGCCCAGAACAGGGCGGCCATCAACAACATCAGGTGCCAACTGTCGGGCACCAAGAAGCACGACATGTCCGTGTCCGAGTACTTCCAGAAGATGAAGAGCCTGGCAGACTCGATGGCGGCTGCAGGCCGTCCCTTGGAAGATGACGAGATCATTGGCTACATAAGCGCCGGCCTCGGCGAAGAATTTGATGCCCTCTTGTCCTCCCTCACAATCTACAACATGCCTGTCACCCTAACCGATTTCTATGCCTTTCTTCTGAGCCAAGAAGCACGACAGGCACTGCGACAGACCCAGACGCCCGAGTTCAGCTCCTCCGCCAACAGCGTCAACCGCTCCGGTGGCTTCTCCAACAACACCCGTGGCGGCTCCTCCGGCGGCAATCCCCCACGTTCGCCAGCTCCCCAAGGCGGACAGGGAGGAGGAGGATCAGGAGGAGGCGGTGGTGGCTATCGTGGTGGGCGTGATGGTGGCCGCGGTCGCGGTCGCTTCAACAACGGAGGACAACGCTGGCGTCCTAGGTGCCAGGTTTGCGGCAAGGTCGGGCATGTCGCGCTGAAGTGCCGTGAGCGCTTCAATCACGCCTATCAGGCGGAAGATGCCCATCACGGTGGGTACCATGCTGGCCCGAACGGCCAGGGCAACCATGGCGGGTATGATGGCTACCATGGAGGCAACCATGGAGGATACGGTGCCTACCAACAAGGTGGCGGATACGGCGGCTACCAAGGTGGCAACCACGGTGGCCACTGGGTGATGGACACGGGCGCCACAGACCACCTCACGGGCGATCTGGATCGCCTTCACTTGCATGATCGCTATGAAGGACGGGAGCAAGTTCAAGTCGCCAACGGACAAGGTTTGCGTATTGCACACATTGGTCATTCTAATCTATCTGGCTCATCCAAACCTTTAGCTCATAAGAATATTCTCCATGTTCCTCAAATTCGGATGAATCTCCTTTCTGTTTACCGCTTAGTTTCCGATAATCATGTCTTTGTTGAATTTCATAAACACTATTTTCTTGTTAAGGATCGAACCACGAAGGCGGTGCTCCTTCACGGTAGGAGTCAAGGAGGTCTCTATCCTATTCCACTTGATCGTGCCACATCATCATCATCTCATCAAGCTTGCTCCACCGTCAAGTCTTCCTCAAGTCAATGGCATCAACGGCTTGGGCATCCATCCAATAAAGTAGTCGAGTCGGTTGTTAGTTCCAATAAACTTCCATGTATCCCTAGCAATGAGTTGTCAGTGTGTGATGCGTGTCAACGCACAAAGAGTCATCAACTACCCTATAGTTCTTCGAGTCGTGTAACCACCTCCCCTCTTGAACTTATTCATACCGATGTGTGGGGGCCAGCTTCTGTTTCTTCGGGTGGTTATAAATATTATGTCAGTTTTGTTGATGATTTTAGTCGTTTCACATGGATATATTTACTTAAGCATAAATTTGATGTTGAGCAAATTTTCTATAACTTTCAAAACCATGTTGAACGTCTCCTTAAAACAAAATTCGTATGGTCCAATCAGATTGGGGGGGTGAATACCACCGCCTCCACGCATATTTTCAGCGCACCGGCATATCTCATCGTGTCTCCTATCCACACACCTCGCAGCAAAACGGGATTGCCGAGCGAAAACATCGTCACTTAGTAGAAACCGGCCTTGCTCTTTTAGCCCATTCTTCTCTACCTATACGGTATTGGGATGAGGCGTTTCTGACAGCCAGCTATCTTATAAATCGGATGCCTACACCTGTCCTCGATAAACAAACACCCTTGTTTCGCCTTCTTCAGATTCAACCCGATTATTCCTCTCTTCGGGTCTTTGGGTGTGCATGTTGGCCTAGTCTTCGAAAATACAACTCTCGCAAACTCGAGTTCCGTTCAAAGATGTGCGTGTTTCTTGGGTACAGCCCGTTTCACAAAGGCTATAAATGTCTTGATCGCTCCACTGGTCGTATATATATTTCACGTGATGTCGTGTTTGATGAGCGAGTGTTTCCCTTTAAATCCAATGAGCGTCCTGACCTTTCTTCCTTAGAAAATCCTGTTGCCTATCCTGACTCCGAGCCGGTAGTGCAGAATGCACCTCTGCGTGCGTATGACTTGTCGCTTTTACCTGGTATTCTGCCTGTTTCAGGATCTCAAACAGTGCCGGATCAGCCTCCTCCTGGTGCGCCTGTGATCGACGTGCATGGCCTCGAGCCGCGCACCCATGCACCAGCAACCGATCGCCTCCTTCCGCGCACCTCTCCGTCGCAACCGGCGGCCCATGACGATGCGGCCCACGAAGAGCCCGCGCTGCACGTTTCCACTGCGTCTGGCGAGGCAGCTACTCAGCCTCCACCCGTCTTGCCTTCGTCGTCTTCTACGATGGCTGATCCTCCTCCTGCATCGACAGCTACTGCAGCTCCAGGGCCATGATCCAGTCGTGGTCGTCTGATTATTGAGAAGAAGTATACGGATGGCACGATCCGATATGATCCGAAGAAGCGTGCTTTCTTTGCCACACCCACTACTCATCGGATGCTCTGTCAGATCCAGCGTGGCGAACTGCTATGGAATCGGAATTTGCAGCTTTGCAGAACAACCACACATGGGTTCTTGTTCCTCGACCTGCCGGCATGAACATTGTTAGCTGTAAGTGGATTTTTAAGGTAAAGCAACACTCTGATGGCTCTCTTGACAAGTTCAAAGCTCGGTTAGTTGCTCGAGGGTTTACTCAACAGTATGGCATTGATTATTCTGACACCTTCAGTCCTGTCGTTAAACCAGCCACCGTTCGTTTGGTTCTTACACTTGCAGTCTCGCGTGGTTGGAGTTTTAGACAGATTGATGTGAGTAATGCTTTCTTGCATGGTTTCTTGGATGAGGATGTTTATATGTCCCAGCCTCCTGGTTTTGAAGATGCTGCTCGTCCGTCATTTGTGTGCAAATTGCAGAAGTCTATCTATGGGCTTAAACAGTCGCCTCGAGCATGGTACTCTCGACTTAGTGACAAGCTTCAACAGTTGGGTTTCCATCCGTCTGTTGCTGACACGTCTCTCTTTGTGTTTCATCATGAGGGTGTCACTCTTTATATGCTGGTCTATGTTGATGATATTGTTATTGTTGGGTCTTCTTCTTTTGCCGTGGATCGTTTGATACAGCAGTTATCTTCCTCCTTTCCTATCAAGGATCTCGGTACACTCAGTTACTTCCTTGGCATTGAGGCTGCTCACAATTCAGGGGGAATGATCCTATCACAGCATAAGTATGCACTTGATTTGCTTCATCAAGCTTGTATGGAGAATTGTAAGCCAGTCTCCATGCCCATGTCCTCTATTGACAAGTTGTCAGCTACTGTTGGAAAACTCTTATCTCCTGATGATGCCTTTAAGTATCGAAGTATTGTTGGAGGATTACAGTACTTAACATTGACCAGACCTGATATTTCATTTGCTGTTAACAAGGTTTGTCAGTTTCTGTCTAGACCCACAGCTGTTCATTGGGAGGCAGTAAAGCGGATCCTGCGCTACGTTAAAGGCACTTCAAAGATCGGGCTTCAGATCAAGAGATCGTCATCTACATTGTTGAGTGTGTTTACTGATGCAGATTGGGCTGGTAATACAGATGACAGGCGGTCTACAGGGGGGTTTGCAGTATTTTTTGGTGCTACTCTGATTTCGTGGAGCTCTCGTAAGCAGCCCACTGTATCTCGATCGAGTACTGAGGCAGAATACAAAGCACTAGCAAATGGTGCAGCTGAAGTGACATGGGTTTCAGTCGTTGTTGAAGGAACTAGGAGTTCCTCAGCCGAGAGCACCAATTTTATGGTGTGATAATTTAGGGGCTACGTATCTAACTGCCAACCCAGTATTTCATGCAAGAACAAAACATATCGAAGTGGATTTTCATTTTGTTCGAGAGAAGGTAGCCCGTGGTGCCCTCGATGTGAGATTTGTTTCCTCCGGTGATCAAGTTGCTGATGGCTTTACTAAACCTGTTACTAGACAGATGTTGACTCGGTTGTGTCACAATCTGAATCTTGCAAGATGTTCAGATTGAGGGGGAATGTAAACCGTAGTCATTAGCATATGTTGTAGATATGGTAGTTATAGATTGATTACCAATATTGTTGAGATTGTAACCTTGATGTACAAGTTAACTCTAATATAAATATGACCGGAGCCCGACCCAATTGGGTACGGCAAGCCATTGATCTTAACTCTAATTTGGGTTTAGTCGTCTACTCCTTCTTTTCCGAATTATAAGATATATTTTAGATATTTCAACATGGAGTAGATACAGACTAAAATGAGTCAATCTATAATTCTATATACATTAAAACATGTACTCCCTCCGTTCCATATTAGTTGACTCTCAAATGGATATATCTAGCACTGAAATAAGTCTAGATACATTCATTTTTGTGTCAAGTAATATAGAACGGAGGGAGTACAGATGTATGCGATTTAGATAAAAGATAAAAGACCTTAGAGGGAGTAGAAAAGAAGATGAAAGACAGCCGAGTCGGACATGTCCTCGCGGCCATCTCACTAGAATAGAAACAACAAGTAGATGGAGAAGCTCTCTATGCAGAGCGGTTCTTATTTGACTACTCATCCGCGGCCGCCGGAGAATTTCATGGCACCAACAGAGTTCCGCGTTGACGACGAGAGTTTAGTATTTCCAGTCGAAGAATGGCGCGTTTGAATTTTGAAACGACGGGTAGGAGGAAACTGTATGGGATTAAACAAACTACTGGCTAAATACCGTCAATGAGTTGGCCGAGCCACACAAAGATCTCAACTAAGCTAGCAAAGTGAATCATTATTTTGTGTTTGGCACTATTAGTACGTTCATTATTCTATTCATTGGGGTACTGCAAAATGCAGCGACGCGGTTTGTTACTTAGAGCAACGAACTGCAACGCGAGGAATCCGCAGTTCAGACTCTTTTGCCTTGGTGTACTTGGCCAATTCCTCGAAAGATTCAGGTAGAGTGGTACTCAGGAAACATGAGGCCTTTTGTCCTACATAAGGGAATAGAAGACAATCATCATAACCTTATATATAAAGGGCGACATGGCCACCCCCTCTCCAGCAGGCCACGTCGCCCCTTTTCTTCTGGCCGTCCGATCGGCGAAACGGACGGCTCTGATCGAGCCACGTCGACCACCGCGCGCGGTACTGTTCCTGGGAACAGTACGCGCGCACCCGCGCCAATCAGCGGCTGCCACGTCACCCGGTCACCGCCGGTGGAACCGGTGACAAACCGGTCACCCCTCTCGCACGATTATTGGCGCAGAAATTTACACAAAACCCCCCGAAAATGACTAATTCGCAAATTCTGGAAACGTCAGGGATCTCCGTGTAAAAAACGACCACAAACCTCACTCTCCCTCTTCCTCTCTCCCCGTGCGAGCCCGAGCTCGGCGGCGCCGCCGACGCGCTCCGCCACCTCTACGCCCCTCCCCGCTCAAATCGAAGCACACCACGGGCTCCGCCGCCGCCGCCTCTCCCTCCTCGCCGAGCTTCGCTTGCCGGAACACCGTCATCGCGCGGGAATCAACGCCGCCGCGCCCGCTGCCCTCCGCCACGTCCGCGCGTCGCCGGCGACGCTCCGACGACCAAAACGAGGCGGCGCCGCCACCTGCGGGCACCCCGCGTCCAGCCGCGTCGGAAGCGGCCACGCGCGCGCCATACCTCGCACGGGCGCGACGCCGGCGTCGCCCACGCCGCCGCGACGACTCCAGCCGCCGGTGACGTCAGCACGACGTCCGAGCGGGCCTGGGCTGGCAGCTGGGCTGCAACGTGGGCCGGGCTGGCTGCTGTGCGGCTGGCTCGGCCCTTTTTTCCCTCTTCTTTTTGTTCTATTTTCCTTTCTTTAAAAAAAACATTAACAACTTTTCAAATACAACTTCAATAATTTCTAAATCTGCACAATTTAAAAATGTAGCCATTTTCGAATTTGAATTTTATCAAAAAAACGCGGCATCCAAATTTGAATATTTCAAAATTTCAAATGCCTTTCAAATCTAACAGTTTTACCAACTTTTGGGAATCAAACAATCCATAAATACAAACCTTTTTTGTATTTTCGGCACATTCAAATCTGAACACATTTTGAACATGAACTATCTTTAAAACTATCCACACAAAAAAATATGGAAATATATCAAAGTGATCACAAAAAAAACATGTTAATTACTTATGGCATAATGCAAACAAATTTGAGGATTTTAATTTGGTGAATATTTGGAGAAAATTCAAATTTATTTCCTCAAATTATGAATTGAATTTAATAAATCCTCATATAAATGTTCCATCTGATTATGAAGTTAAATTAAAATTTTAAGATAAACATAAACTTAAAAAAATCTTTCCAAATTGTTTAACAATTAGAAATAATTTAGCTGAATTCCCTCCAATTATTCAAATAAATCTAATAAATGCTCAAAATGGTTAATATTTGGAGATAACCATAATATATTTCCTTCGATTATGTTTCTAAATAAGAAAATTATGGGAAAATGGAACAAATTTGATCATTTAAATTAGGCTAACATATTTAGAGGCAACAAAATTTGAAACTATCTGATTTTATAGTTTACTTTAAAAAAAACTAATTGAACGAATATTTGGAAGAAAATATAAATTGATTTCCTGTAATTATGAATTGAATTTTAATTGAATTAAATAGGTAATCATATAATTTGTTTCCTCTGATTATTGAATTAAATTAAATATTTAAGACAAAACTCAAACATATTATACCAACTCGAATAAGTTAATATGTACAATTTAAATATTCCCTAAATTGTATTACATATTTTTTTGTCTTTTTTTCCTTTCTTTTTATCCCACTCAAATTTTGTTGTTACTTTAACTTAAAGAACTATTGCTCCCTATCCATGTAAAATTAAAACTTATAAGGATGATTTTACAACGATTTGCTAACAACAATTGTTCAACGATACTTATTCGCTAAGATAAATTTAAAATGTAATTTGTTTTCCATATTTTCCAACCGTACATAAAAATTGATCTTTATCAGATGAGTTTTTGCGAAGAGTACGGCGAGATATTATTTTAGGATATTTAAACAAATTTCCAAAAAAACAGCTAAATGATACATATTACAAATTTACAAATGTCTTCCAAATCTAAACATTTTTGCAAACATGAAAAGAATTCAAATATAAATACTTTCCCAATTTTACCTTTTTTTTGAAATCTAAACAACTAATAAATGTGAACTTTTTTGAATTCCAACAGTTTTAAAATCTGAACAATTAAATAACTTCCAAAATTTACCAATTTTTTAAAATCTACACAACTAATAAATGTGATTTTTTTTTCTTAAATCCAACAGCTTTAAAATTTGAACAATTTTTTAAATGCAGACATTTTTAAATATGAATTTTAACACACGGACGCGGCGTGTCGACGCGCCATCTTGCCTAGTGTAAGAGAATGAGGAACCAAAAATCATTGGACAAGTATATTTAGCTATCTGGTGTCACTGTCAATTCGATACAAATAGTCGACACTAAAAATCATTGGACATGTATATTTAGCTATTATTTTTGTTAAATCATATTGGTATCTTGGTCAGCGAACTATACTGTTTCCTCTTAGTATTCCTCTTAGTGTGGGGGTGGTGGCTCTAGGCTGACGAGGGAATATCTCCCCAGCAATAGTGCCAGAAACAATGCTTGTACGTCACACGTCAGTTGGGAACCCCAAGAGGAAGGTATGATGAGTGCAGCAGTAAGTTTTCCCTCAGTATGAAACCAAGGTTTAATCGAACCAGTAGGAAAACGAGGTTTGCTTCGAAGGTGTTGGTGAGGAGTGTAGTGCGGCGCAACACCAGGGATTCCGGTGCCAACGTGGAACCTGCACAACACAATCAAATTACTTTGCCCCAACTTAACAGTGAGGTTGTCAATCTCACCGGCTTGCTGAAAACAAAGGGTTAAACGTATCGAATGGAAATGATGTTTGTTTGCATAAAACAGTAGAGAACAATGATTGCAGTAGATTGTATTTCAGATGTAAAAGAATGGACCGGGGTCCACAGTTCACTAGTGGTGTCTCTCCAATAAGATAACTAACATGCTGGGTAAACAAATTACAGCTGGGCAATTGACAATTGATAAGTGCATATAACATGCATGTGTGAGCTGTGGTGTCTACTATGAGATTCATTTGGGCATTACGACAAAGTACATAGACCGCTATCCAGCATGCATCTATGCCTAAATAGTCCACTTTCCGGTTAACATCCGTACCCCTTCCAGTATTAAGTTGCAAGCAACAGACAATTGCATTAAGTAATGTGCGTAATGTAAACAATACATTCATCCTTGAATAAAGCATTGCTGTTTTACCCCTAGTGGCAACAACACATCTACAACCTTAGAACTTGCTGTCACTATCCCAGGTTAAATAGAGGTTGAACCCAACTATCATGCATAAATACCCCCTCTTGGAGTTACAAGTATTCACGTGGCCAAGGCTTCAACAAGTAACGGAGAGCATGCAAGATCACAAATGACATAGACATGATAATATAATATTCAGCTCCACATAGGTATCAATATAAGTCAGATCCCAGCAAACACAACATGTAGCATTACAATAAGATGATCTTGATCATGATAGGCAGCTCACAAGATCTAAACATGATGGCACAAGTGGAGAAGACAACCATCTAGCTACTGCTATGGACCCATAGTCCAAGGATGAACTACTCACGCATCACTCCGGAGGCGGGCATGGCGATGTAGAGCCCTCCGGTGATGATTCCCCTCTCCGGCAGGGTGCCGGGAAGAGCTTCAGAACCCCCCGAGTTAGGGTTGACGACGGCGGCGGCAGCGAATATGTTCTGGATGAAAGGCTCGGTGTTTTAGGGTTTTCGCGTCTCGGGGAATAAATAGGCGAAGGGGCGATGTCGGCGGACCCCCGAGGGGCCCAAACCACCAGGCGCGGTGGGCCCCTGCCGCGCCTGGTGGTTTGGCCACCTCGTGGCTCTTCGTCTCTCCTTCGGACTCCGTGTACGTGCTGGAAAAATAGGGACTGGCCTTTTGTTTCGTGCAATTCCGAGAATATTTCCAGAAGTAACTTTCTGAAACCAAAAACAGCAGAAAACAGGGAACTGGCACTGTGGCATCTTGTTAATAGGTTAGTCCCAGAAAATGCATAAAAGTGATACGAAGTGTATATAAAACATGTAGCAAATGGTATAATATAAGCATGGAACAGCAGAAATTATGGATACGTTGGAGACGTATCAAGCATCCCCAAGCTTAGTTCTACTCGTCCTCGAGTAGGTAAAACGATAACAACAAATAATTTCTGAGGAGACATGCTTTCACACAATCTTGATCAATATATTGCAAGGCTCATGTCATGAATGAAGTGACTCAAAGCAATGATCTATAGTTTGCTAACAAATAGATAAAGAGTAAACAATGAATCATATAAGCAAAAACTTTTCATGAATAGTACTTTCAAGACAAGCATCAAAAAGTTTTGCATAAGAGGTAACTCATAAAGCAATAGATTCAAAGTAAAAGGCATTGAAGCAACACAAAGGATGATTAAGTTTCAGCATTTGCTTTCAACTTGTAACATGTATATCTCATGGATAGTTGTCAACATAAAGCAATATAACAAGTGCAATAAGTAAATATGTAAGAATCAATGCACACAAAGTTGACACAAGTGTTTGCTTCTAAGATAGAAAGGAGTAGGTAAACTGACTCAACATAAAGTAAAAGATAGGCCCTTCGCAGAGGGAAGCAGGGATTAAATCATGTGCTAGAGCTTTTTAAGTTTTCGAAAGCATATAGAGAGCACAAAATAAGTATTTGAGAGGTGTTTGTTGTTGTCAACGAATGGTAGTGGGCACTCTAACCCCCTTGTCAACCAGACTTTCAAAGAGCGGCTCCCATGAAGGACGTTATTCTACCAGCAAGGTAGATCATCCCTCTTCTCTTTTGTTTACACATGTATTTTAGTTTCTTTATAGATGACACTCCTCCCAACCTTTTGCTTACACAAGCCATGGCTAACCGAATCCTCGGGTGCCTTCCAACATTCACATACCATGGAGGAGTGTCTATTGCAAAATTAAGTTGCTTACTGATAAATCAGGGCAAAACATGTGAAGAGAATTATTAATGAAAGTTGTAATTAATTGGGGCTGGGCACCCCGTTGCCAGCTCTTTTTGCAAATTATTGGATAAGCGGATGTATATGCCACTAGTCCAGGTGAAAGTCTGTCAGAAGTAAATGACAAGATTGAAAGATAAAACACCACATACTTCCTCATGAGCTATAAAACATTGACACAAATAAGGAGTAATAAAGTTTTGAATAGTTTAAAGGTAGCACATGAAATATTTACTTGGAATGGCAGGAAATACCACATAGTAGGTAGGTATGGTGGACACAAATGGCATGGGTTTTGGCTCAAGTTTTGGATGCACGAGAAGCATTCCCTCTCAGTACAGAGTTTAGGCTAGCAAGGTTGTTTGAAGCAAACACAAGTATAAACCGGTACAGCAAGAATCACATAAAAACATATTGCAAGTATTATAAGACTCTACACTGTCTTCCTTGTTGCTCAAACATTTTACCAGAAAATATCTAGACCTTAGAGAGAACAAATATGCATCCCAAGTCTCAACAAGCTCTACGGTAGTTCTCCACTACTAGGCTTTAACTACATGATGCAAGAGCTTAAACATGATCTACTTGAGAGCTCAAAACAATTGCAAAGCATCAAATCAAAACAAGACAATGATCTACAAGAATGCATATGTCTTTTCCAATACCAACTACTACATGTAGCATTTTCTTTCTTCCAAACAAACACCAATAATTTATTTAAACATAAACTCTCCAAATGATAATATAATGCAGCAAGAGAGTATTTATAAACAAGTGCTAACAGCTCGAAGAGATGCATGAAAAACAGGAGCTAAAAGCACTGCAGTAGCTAGTTAAGAATACTCAACAAATATAAGTGAAGAACATGAGTATTCACATGAAAAAGCGGAGCGTGTCTCTCTCCCACACAAGGATTGCTAGGATCCGAATTTATTCAAACAAAAACAAAAATAAAAACACACAGACGCTCCAAGTAAAGCGCATAAGATGTGAAAGAATTAAAATATAGTTTCACTAGAGATGACCTGATAAGTTTGTTGATGAAGAAGGGGATGCCTTGGGCATCCCCAAGCTTAGACGCTTGAGTCTCTCTGAATATGGTTGGGATGAACCACGGGGGCATCCCCAAGCTTAGGCTTTTCACTCTTCTTGATCACATAATATCACCCTTCTCGCTTGATCCTTGAAAACTTCCTTCACACCAAACTCAAGACAGTTCTCATTAGAGGGTTAGTGCATAATCAAAAATTCTCATATTCTGTAATGATACAATCAATCCCAAAGCTTCTGGACATTAGCTACAGCCACCAATGCTTTGTGGAGCAAAGAAATCCACACAAACACAGTAAAAGAGCGAATGCAAAACAAAAGGCAGAATCTGTCAAAAACAGAACAGTCTGGAATGACGAATTTTTTCGAGGCACTTAAGTTGCTCAGATGGATCTGGCCTAAAATAATGAAAGTTGCGTACATATCTCAGGAATATGCGTGATTTTTCTCAGAATTTTTTGAATTTTCTACAGGGAGATAAGCTCAAATCCGTGACAGCTAAAAATCTGTCACTGCGCAGAAATCCAAATCTTGCATCAACTTTCAATATAGAACTTTACTTGGCACAACATTGCGATAAAATAAAGATACAAAGGAGTTGCTACAGAAGTAACAAAACTCCTTGACTCAAAGAAAACAAAAATAACAGCAAATAAAAACGATGGGTTGTCTCCCATAAGCGCTTTTCTTTAACGCCTTTCAGCTAGGCGCAGAAAGTGAAAATCAAGTGTTGTCAAGAGAAGAAGCATCAACATCATAACTTGCTCTAACAATAGAGTCAAAAGGTAACTTCATTCTCTTCCTAGGGAAGTGTTCCATACCTTTCTTGAGAGGAAATTGGTACCTTATATTACCTTCTTTCATATCAATGATGGCACCAACAGTTCGAAGAAAAGGTCTTCCCAAAACAATAGGACAAGATGCATTGCATTCAATATCCATAACAATAAAATCAACGGGGACAAGGTTATTGTTTACTGTAATAAAAACATCATTAACTCGCCCCAAAGGTTTCTTCATAGCATTATCAGCGAGAAAAACATCCAAATAACAATGTTCCAAAGGTGGCAAATCAAGAATATCATAAAGCTTCTTGGGCAAAACGAAATACTTGCACCAAGATCACACAAGGCATTGCAATAAAATCATTCACCTTTACCTTAATGATGGGTTCCCAACCATCTTCTAATTTCCTAGGAATAGAAGCTTTAAGTTTCAACTTCTCCTCCCTAGCTTGCAAAAGAGCATTTGTAATATGCTTTGTAAAAGCCAAATTAATAGTGCTAGCATTGGGACTTCTAGCTAATTTTTGCAAGAACATAATAACTTCAGAGATGTTACAATCATCAAAATCAAAATCATTATTGTCAATGGTGGTGGAACCATTGTCTCCAATAGTTTGAAAAATTTCAGCACTTTTATCAGAAAAAGTTTCAGCAGTTTTAGGCAATTTCAAACGCTTTGCAGAAGTAGTAGAGACATTACCAACACCAATAACATTACCATCAATAGTAGGAGGTTTACTAGCATGTGAAACATTAGCATTACTAGTGGTGGTGATAGTACAAACTCTAACTATACTATTCTCTTTTTCAAGTTCTTCCTCTTTTTCCCACCTAGCATGCAATTCAGCCAACATCCTAATATTATTATCAATTCGAACTTGGATGGCATTTGCTGTAGCAAATGACTTATATCTTTAACTTCATTAGGCATAACTTTCAGTTTTAGAATTTCAACATCATGAGCAAGACTATCAACTTTAGAACAAGATCATCAATTTTTTCAAACTTTTCCTCAACAGTTTTATTGAAAGCTTTTTGTGTGCTAATAAATTCTTTAAGCATAGCTTCAAGATCAGAGGACACACTTCTATTGTTGCTGTAGGAATTACCATAAGAATTGCCATAACCATTTGAAGGATAAGGCTTATAATTGTTGCTACCAAAATTATTCCTATAAGCATTGTTGTTGAAGTTGTTGTTTTTAATGAAGTTTACATCAACATGCTCTTCTTGAGCAACCAATGAAGCTAAAGGAACATTATTAGGATCAACATGAGATCTACCATTCACAAGCATAGACATAATAGCATCAATCTTATCACTCAAAGAGGAGGTTTCTTCAACAGAATTTACCTTCTTACCTTGAGGAGCTCTTTCGGTGTGCCATTCGGAATAGTTGATCATCATATCATCAAGTAGCTTTGTTGCTGCACCTAAAGTGATGGACATAAAGGTTCCTCCAGAGGCTGAATCCAATAAGTTCCTTGAGGAAAAATTTAATCCTGCATAAAAGGTTTGGATGATCATCCAAGTAGTCAGTCCATGAGTGGGACAATTCTTCACCAAAGATTTCATTCTTTCCCAAGCTTGAGCAACATGTTCATTATCAAGTTGTTTAAAATTCATAATGCTACTTCTCAAGGATATAATCTTAGCAGGAGGATAATATTTCCCTATGAAAGCATCTTTGCATTTTGTCCAAGAATTAATACTATTTCTAGGCAAAGAAAGCAACCATTCTTTAGCTCTTCCTCTCAAGGAGAAAGGAAAAAGTTTCAGTTTTATAATATCCCCATCCATATCCTTATACTTTTGCATTTCACAAAGTTCAACAAAGTTATTAAGATGGGCAGCAGCATCATCAGTACTAACACCAGAAAATTGCTCTTTCATAACAAGATTTAATAGAGCAGGTTTAATTTCATAAAATTCTGCTGTAGAAGCAGGTGGAGCAATAGGAGTGCATATGAAATCATTGTTGTTTGTGCTAGTGAAGTCACACAACTTAGTGTTCTCAGGAGTACTCATTTTGAAAAACAAAATCAAACTGAATTAAACAAGTAACTAATTTTTTTGTGTTTTTGATAAAGAGAGCAAACAAGACTAAATAAAAATAAACTAAGCAAGACAAATAACAAAGTAAAGAGATTGGGTGTGAGAGACTCCCCTTGCAGAAGCAATTCGTTTTCCCCGGCAACGGCGCCAGAAAACGTGTTGGTGGCTCTAGTTGACGAGGGAATATCTCCCCGGCAATAGTGCCAGAAACAATGCTTGTACGTCACACGTCAGTTGGGAACCCCAAGAGGAAGGTATGATGAGTGCAGCAGTAAGTTTTCCCTCAGTATGAAACCAAGGTTTAATCGAACCAGTAGGAAAACGAGGTTTGCTTCGAAGGTGTTGGTGAAGGAGTGTAGTGCGGCGCAACACCAGGGATTCCGGTGCCAACGTGGAACCTGCACAACACAATCAAATTACTTTGCCCCAACTTAACAGTGAGGTTGTCAATCTCACCGGCTTGCTGAAAACAAAGGGTTAAACGTATCGAATGGAAATGATGTTTGTTTGCATAAAACAGTAGAGAACAATGATTGCAGTAGATTGTATTTCAGATGTAAAAGAATGGACCGGGGTCCACAGTTCACTAGTGGTGTCTCTCCAATAAGATAACTAACATGCTGGGTAAACAAATTACAGCTGGGCAATTGACAATTGATAAGTGCATATAACATGCATGTGTGAGCTGTGGTGTCTACTATGAGATTCATTTGGGCATTACGACAAAGTACATAGACCGCTATCCAGCATGCATCTATGCCTAAATAGTCCACTTTCCGGTTAACATCCGTACCCCTTCCAGTATTAAGTTGCAAGCAACAGACAATTGCATTAAGTAATGTGCGTAATGTAAACAATACATTCATCCTTGAATAAAGCATTGCTGTTTTACCCCTAGTGGCAACAACACATCTACAACCTTAGAACTTGCTGTCACTATCCCAGGTTAAATAGAGGTTGAACCCAACTATCATGCATAAATACCCCCTCTTGGAGTTACAAGTATTCACTGGCCAAGGCTTCAACAAGTAACGGAGAGCATGCAAGATCACAAATGACATAGACATGATAATATAATATTCAGCTCCACATAGGTATCAATATAAGTCAGATCCCAGCAAACACAACATGTAGCATTACAATAAGATGATCTTGATCATGATAGGCAGCTCACAAGATCTAAACATGATGGCACAAGTGGAGAAGACAACCATCTAGCTACTGCTATGGACCCATAGTCCAAGGATGAACTACTCACGCATCACTCCGGAGGCGGGCATGGCGATGTAGAGCCCTCCGGTGATGATTCCCCTCTCCGGCAGGGTGCCGGGAAGAGCTTCAGAACCCCCCGAGTTAGGGTTGACGACGGCGGCGGCAGCGAATATGTTCTGGATGAAAGGCTCGGTGTTTTAGGGTTTTCGCGTCTCGGGGAATAAATAGGCGAAGGGGCGATGTCGGCGGACCCCCGAGGGGCCCAAACCACCACAGGCGCGGTGGGCCCCTGCCGCGCCTGGTGGTTTGGCCACCTCGTGGCTCTTCGTCTCTCCTTCGGACTCCGTGTACGTGCTGGAAAAATAGGGACTGGCCTTTTGTTTCGTGCAATTCCGAGAATATTTCCAGAAGTAACTTTCTGAAACCAAAAACAGCAGAAAACAGGGAACTGGCACTGTGGCATCTTGTTAATAGGTTAGTCCCAGAAAATGCATAAAAGTGATACGAAGTGTATATAAAACATGTAGCAAATGGTATAATATAAGCATGGAACAGCAGAAATTATGGATACGTTGAAGACGTATCAATAGGCAGCTCACAAGATCTAAACATGATGGCACAAGTGGAGAAGACAACCATCCAGCTACTGCTATGGACCCATAGTCCAAGGATGAACTACTCACGCATCACTCCGGAGGCGGGCATGGCGATGTAGAGCCCTCCGGTGATGATTCCCCTCTCCGGCAGGGTGCCGGGAAGAGCTTCAGAAACCCCCCGAGTTAGGGTTGACGACGACGGTGGCAGCGAATATGTTCTGGATGAAAGGCTCGGTGTTCTAGGGTTTTCGCGTCTCGGGGAATAAATAGGCGAAGGGGCGATGTCGGCGGACCCCCGAGGGGCCCAAACCACCTGACGGCGCGGTGGGGCCCTCTGTCGCGCCTGGGTGTGGTTTGGCCACCTCGTGGCGAGTCTTCGTCTCTCCTTCGGACTCCGTGTACGTGCTGGAAAAATAGGGACCTAGCCTTTTGTTTCGTGCAATTCCGAGAATATTTCCAGAAGTAACTTTCTGAAACCAAAAACAGCAGAAAACAGGGAACTGGCACTGTGGCATCTTGTTAATAGGTTAGTCCCAGAAAATGCATAAAAGTGATACGAAGTGTATATAAAACATGTAGCAAATGGTATAATATAAGCATGGAACAGCAGAAATTATGGATACGTTGGAGACGTATCAGGGGGGAAGAAATGCAAGTTAATGTAACTTGTTTGAAACTGTGAGGGAAGACATCGTGGTGAAATATGCACTTGCGGAGGGAAGGCATGGTGTGGTCTTCTATCCCTCCGGCTCTCTCTTCGTCTGGTGAAGCCGAGCCAGTGGAAGCTTCACCGGGGAGTTTGTGAGGTTTGTGTCCCCTTTCTTTGGCTGGCCGAAGTTGGGGTGGTGCGTCGGGTGCTCTCTTCCACCTTTGCTTCTCTGGCCGACCGTGGTGGTGAGGGGAGGAGGAGGTGGTGGCGGGCGATCCGGTTTTTGGTGGTGGTGTTGCAGGTGGCTCTTTTCTTCGGTGGTTCTTCTCCGGCCGGCCGTGGTGGTGAGGGGAGTGGCCAGTTGAAGACGGTGTTGATGGCGGTGGTCCTGGCGACGTGGAGACGGCTGGGTGTTGGGCGGAGCCGGGGAGACGAGGTTGTGGCCGAATTCGTTCAGCGAGCTTAGATTTCGTCGCGAGGCGGCGAATGGCTTCTGCGGCCTTCTACTTCTGGTGGTGGCGACGTCCTTCCGGCGGGTGGCGGTACGGCGGCTCCGGCGTTCGCTAGGAGTTTGGGGATCGACGGCGGCGGATCCGTTTGTGGTTCTTCTTGGTAGCTTAGGGTGGTTTTTGCACTTTGTGGGGGTCCTTTTGTGTTTCTGTTTCTTTGTTGGACTTTTCTGTAAAGTGTATGAGCTACCTTAATATATGAAACAGATCAAAAAATATATTGGTAATGCAAATGCCAAATTAAATGTTAGTCTCGGGAAAAAGTTGTTTAACAGTTGGATGCCAAAGCCTCATGGCAGGGCCAAGGAAAGGTTGTTGGTCGGTAAAGAAATTACTGTATGAGAGTCGACCGGCATAAAATGTCAGTCGGGAAAGAAACGTCGGCCCGAAAAGAATATGTCGGCTGGGAAAGTTTTGCCATAATTGTTTAATAGTTGGTCGCAAAATGAAGTCCATCAGAAAAGGCTTCCCCGACTGGATTTTCGATAAGAGACATGATCGGTCGGCAATACTATTTCCCAACCGACTTTCTGTCGGCAAAAGACGGTTTGTCGCCCCTAATTAACGCATCTTTTTTTCTCTCGCACGCATGCAGGAGATCGATCGGTTCCGTTCCCTTCTCTCAAATTTTGCTTATGACATGCAAAGTGAAACAAATTAATATTGCGTTCCCTTCTCCCAAGTCACGAAGTCACAAAGTAACGCGCAACCCACACGCGGAGCTTGACCATGGCCTCGTATATATAGATCCGGCTACCTAGCGCGGAAGATAGTGCCATGTGACGCTTTCCGGGTGTGCCGTCATGGTACCTTTGTCAATTCGACTCTGAATTGATCTTTTTTGCCAATTCACCCACGGAGGTGGTCCTTTATGCCAAAAATTCCGATAAACGAGGAACATGGAACGCAACAAAGAGGGGCCTTCGGTGAAGAAGGTATGTTGCTCAACAAACATTTCACACAAGGAAGAAAACAAGACAAGTGCACGCGCAACCGCAGTTGATGGAAAGTGGATTTAGCAGGGAAAATAACATATATTTTCCGGCCTACGGACACGCTTGCCATCATGAAACACTACCACCGTGAGGGAACATCCATCCAACATGGCTACCAACACAAGTAAGGAGTTTGGCAACTCTAATTCTGATGACGAGTTCTGAAAAAGAGATGAGCAGGACCTGTGCTAACGAAGATCTACAGGATCGGACCTTTGGGCTGTTGGGGCTCAAACCGCGACAAAAGCGGCATGCCAGCGTACCTGATGGAGCAATGACCAGGTTGTCAATTCCTCGCGTCACGAAGCTCTAGGCTTCACCCGTAGCAACACACGGGCATAATTTTAAAGTAACTTAAATATGCGTGGCAATTTTTGAAATTCGTGAACATTTTCGGAACAACAAAGTATAGCTGACATATTTTTGAAATGTCAAGAAATTTTAGTTTATCGAGTAATTACTAAAAACTTTTGGTAGAGATCCAACAAAAAAATTCAGAATTTATTAATAAATTACTTTTGGGCAAAATGCATATATATACATTAATATACAAGTCAGAATAGAGGCTCAGGTATTCAAGTACGCGCATAGGTGTCAGCTCCGATTGGTCGCATGCAGATCAGGTAGGACAGTATCTGAATGCAGCAGAGTTGGTAAGTACTGAGATGCAGCGAAGTATGAATTCTCACGAAGCTGAACTGAGATCCCGTGAGGGAAGACGAGGTGGTGGTTCTATTTTCGGGATCGAAGAAATAACAGTGGGAAGATCGATTTTGGCCTAGGTATGTAAAATAGAGGAACCGAGACCTAAAGCTATGTACGGCATCAACTCTTAAGGAGACCTAAAAAGGCTCTAGAAGTTTCAGCACCCAATTCTCAATTATAATTTGGTTTTGCTAGTAGTGATTAGTTGCGTTTCTAATATTGTAGATACATATATCAAAATACAATATTTTGTACACTTTAAGAGGTTATGAACTATGATGCTACAGCCATCCCCTCCGGTTGTCCCAATTGTTGTCACTTTGGGGACTCGGGTTCCAGACAGCAACGGGTGCAACAACTTGTATACCTAATGTCGTATTGATATGATACGTGCAAGGAATGAAACTGAGAAAACATACTTACCACTGATGAGGACGGCAGTAGTGAGAAGGTGATCAACAATGGTGAAGGGGCGCACGGAGGGGCGGATCCTATCCTTGCCGTCGTGTATTTGGCATGACACGGCTAACTGTACAGAGAAACCTGTACTCACCGAGTGCACCATGACGGGGTGACCGCGTGAGGAGAAGTAAACGGAGTCGCCACTCACAGAAGGGAGGTCCCTGGCCAAAACAGACAGGCTGAAGCTCCTATCTCCGTTGAGGAACAGCGCGTGGCCACCGAGGCACCTCAGTGGGATCAGCTCATCGCGATCGATGTCCAGAGCAAATAGCTTGTAGGCATTTCGTTGGAGCTGGTCCGCGCCACATGGTTGTGAAGTTGAATGGTGGACGACAAGCAGCACTTCCACGAAACAGGCTTTCGTCCCGCTTTATAAATAAAGCAACCACCATGCAACATTGCATACAAACGCAACACCACACCTGCTGGGGCCAACAACAAACAACCGCCCAAAAAAGAAACAAATGGAGACATAGGTGGGAAGACTAAACTAAGGTGACCCGCAACCGTTGCGCCTCTCCGGAAAATTACCACCACGCTCGTAGCACCGAATCGTCGAGTGCCAAGCAGCACCTTCAAGAAGGAAAGCAATCGCTGCTACCCGGACCGGCACGCCGGTCCTAGGGTTTCCCCCGGCACACCGAGAGAAGTGGATGTAAGGTAGCCACGACGCCCTCCAAGAAGGAACGATGTCACCCAAGGGCGGCACCGCGTCGGTGTTGGACGAACCGGCAAGGATTTCTCCCGAAAACCCTATCCACGACCCCGGGCGATCCATAGCATAAGAGCCCCGCAAGGACAAAGCCTCGTCATCTCAGACTCGCCGCCCGCCAACTAGCGCCACCACGGTTACGAAGCCACCATCGTCGTCTCACCGAAGCTACCGGCACAAGGTCTGCAAGATGGAATCAAGGGTAGCTCGACTCGGGGTCAGCAGTACCACAGCCGCGCGGGAGGGAACTGCCTCCACCGCCTTCGCCCGAGACGGTAGTCGACCGGACGTAGTCGCACAGCACACCAGTCCCAGTCGGGTCCGGCCACACTGCCAGTCCCAAGAGGGTCCGGCCGGGCTCCTATCTCCGTTGAGGAACAACGCGTGGCCACCGAGGCACCTCAGTGGGATCAGCTCACCGCGATCGATGTCCAGAGCAAATAGCTTGCAGGCATTTCGTTGGAGCTGGTCCGCGCCACATGGTTGTGAAGTTGAATGGTGGACGGCAAGCAGCACTTGCGCGCCGGACTCCACGAGGAAGTACCTGCATAGCCTCAGATCTCCGAAATGATCTGGAACATGGGCGAGCACGGGCTGGGTGATCTGGGGTATAGCTGCATGATCTCTCTTTCGCCAGCCATGGTGGCGTAAAGCCTTCCTTGGAAGGGCAAGATGCTCCTTAGGAAAAGCCCTCGTGGAGCATCTCCCAAGTTGGGCGGCCAGCCTCGGCGCCGAGCACCACTTCTGTCCACGGGAACCAGACGACGACGACGATGGAGGTCGCGGACGCGTTGCAGACCGCGGCGCGCATGTCAAGGACAAAGTTCCAGTTCTTGACCGCGTCATGGAATACGGGGACGAGGGACGGGAGGTCGACCGCGACCCGTGTGAAGGGATGCAGCACCCGGACGGCGATGGTGCGCTTGTTGACGAGGATGACGAGTCCCTGGGTGAAGCCGATGATCCTATGCTTTCGGAGATCCGGCAGGCGGACACGGAGGCTTCTAGCCGTGCGCGTGTGGAACAGAGTGATCTCGCAGGCGTCGTCTAGGCGGACACCGTCGCCGTCGCAGAGGGCGACCCAGCCGCGCGGCAGGAGATCGGATTTCCGAAGGGTGGGATCACGCGCGTCGCTCGTGCACGCGCGCCAGCTGGAACAGACGGCGCGTAAGACGATGTAGTCTACCACGTCGTCCGCCAGCAGCCGGGTAGTGACGAGGTGGACTATGTCCGTGGGGAGGGAAGCCCAGCCACTTGTTACCTCGGGGGTCCGCCGGCGATTGCAGGCGGAGAGCGGAGGCGAGGAGGGGCCTTTGCGCTTCCTTCCTGATGTCTCCGTCCATGTCCTGGCCGGAGGCAGCTTTCGCTCCATCGCGCACAACCTCCGCTTGTTCAGATCTCTATCTATAGCCGTTTCGTTTCCGACTCCGGCTCGAACTGGGCCGCTGGACGGAATTACGAGGACTGATTTGACTGAACGAGAGTTTTTTTGGGGGAAATTTGCCATAAAACACCTTTATTTTTCGGAGTTTGCTGAAACACACCGCGAAATTTGTTTTTGCCAGGTAACATTACAATTGTGTGGCACATTTGCCACAACACACCGAACAGCAAAAAAGGGAAAGTTTGACACTTATGCTTGGAATGACCATGCTATGACAGGTTTAACCGTTTTGTTTGCCTCTAATTCAAATTTTGGTGACATTTATATGAAAAAAAAAATATCATTTAGCCTCAACTTGAATCATAGATTTCAGTACCAAAACAACACAGAAATATTCGACAAGGAACAAATTCGGACAACATTTACTGTCAACTTGAACCATACATTTGAGTACTAGGTATACCACTGTGTACATATTCTACAATAAACTTCACAAGAAAATTGGACAGCAATATAGGAACAAATAGATTGAATAAGGCATACGTAATACCATTTATAACAAGTTCAACATAACAGCCAACAAGCAAGAAGCTTACTGTAGACATACAATACAATTTAACCCACCGCATGTTGAACATAACAGCCCACAAAATAACAAGTTAAGAAGAAATTTTGGGCACAAAATAGCAGCCCACGAGAAAAGTCAACTTTTTGATTTTGGCCGAATTTTAATGCTACCTGACAAAGACAAATTCCGGCAGTGTGTTTCGGCGAACGTCGGAAAATAACGATGTCCTCTGACAGATTTTCTTTTTTTTAACATATCGAGAGTTCATTTGGAATCGAACATCGGACTGAAAACCGAGTTCTTTTTTTTTAAACAAAAAAACCGAGTTCATTTGGAATCAAGCATCGGGTAGCATCTGGCGGCCCTGCAGCCCATATACAAGCTCGATAGTAAGGCCCAAGACCCGAGAGGCGCACGCTGCTTGTGTGGGCGTGACACGTGAGCCGTCACCCTCATCCCTCACGCGACGCGAATCAAATCAGACCCAGCCTTCCAAGTCTCCAACCCGCAGCGCACACCTCTCTCTTTCCTCCCACTCCACGCCACAGATCTCTCCTCTCGCCCCCACTCTTCCTTGCTCTCCACACCATGGCGGAGGACGCCCCCACCGCCGTCTCCGAGGTCTCCCACCCCTCGCCTCCCGAGCCCACCACCGACTCCGCCACCCCTCCGACCTCCGCAGAGAAGGCCTCGTCTGACGCGCTGCTCCCGTCGCTCAGCATCTGGCCGCCGTCGCAGCGCACGCGCGACGCCGTGGTGCGCCGGGTCGTGCAGACCCTGTCCGCGCCCAGCCCCCTCACCCAGCGCTACGGCGCCCTCCCGGAGCCCGAGGCCGAGCGCGCCGCCACCGCCGTCGAGGCCGAGGCCTTCGCCACCGCCGCGGAGTCCGCCACCGCCTCCCCGGCCTCCCTCGAGGACGGGATAGAGGTCCTCCAGGCCTACTCCAAGGAGGTAAGCCGCCGCCTCCTCGAGCTCGCCAAGGCCCGTGCCGCCGCCGCCGCCGCTCCGGCGCCCCCCAGCGCGAAGAGTCCGAGGACTCGTCCGCGACTGCTCCGGCCCCGGCGGAGGAGTAAGGTGCTTGGCCCCGTGCTTTGATCCACCGAGAACTGCTGCTATTTTGGCATTTCGTTGGAGATTATCTATTGCTATTACTAGTGCTACTGTATGAGGCATGCGTTTGTGATGAGGAATTGATGTTTGTTTCATGAATCTTGGTACCTTGCTGCAAAATTTAAGCTATATCAACCTACCAGGGGTGCATCTTTGCCCTTATGGTGTGCATGAATGATTCGTCAGGTCGTCTGATTGTACTGGCTGGAGTAGATTGCAAGCAGTTTGTACCGATGAGTATTTATTGCAATGGTGCCAATCTTATGCTTGTTCTTACCGTGCCGACTGTGTTCTCGTTTGGCTGGTGTACTGGCCCATTTCAACGTAGTGAACTGGAATTACGTTAGTTCTTAGGTAGGTTCCATTCTGTAGAATTGTAGTAGTTATTTGCTGAGGTGATTAAGTCTGTACTATATCTTTTGAGTTAAAAATAGGATGCATATTGTTTTCCAAACATCCACAACTTTATAGTGTTTTTTGGATGTTCATTGTGCTTTAAACTACATCTTTCTTGTATGTTACAATTGATATATATTTTGAATAATGTCGACTGCTGGATGACTGAATGGAGCTGCTAGCATTGCATCCAAACACCAACCAACATGTAGTACTAGTAGTTGGCATACCAATGAAGACTACCACTTTGCAATGCTCGGTGCGCACTGTGCAGATAAGTTTGCATACAGAATTAAGTTAGTTCAAGACTTCAAGTTAAATATAAAATTTAGTTGGTCATGTGTTGCTAGATGAGAAGTACAGTTAACCAAATATTATTTTCAAGCTTCAGTTTCTTCCACCTATGCTTATGCTAGCTGTGAAAGCTAAATTTTTCTTCTAGCAAAACCAGCATGGAATCTCATTTTAAAAATGTTCGAAGATGCATTAGAAAAGCACGGAATTTATGTGAATGAAGGGTTGGCTGTGCTTCAACTGTGAACATCTTCATTAAATTAAAAATTGTGAGCATCTAAAATTGAAAATGGTACAAATTTTGCAGACTTTGGTGCAATACTAATTTTAGAACCACATACAACACTCACCCGGTACCTAGATTTCATAATATAGTCATTCCTTTCACGCTGCATAACTGTAATTTGACAATAGCTGTTTGTCCCAACTCCCCATGACATTTAAGCTAGAGGTACCAGCCATGGATGTTGATGTTGTTTGTTGGCTGGTAGCCGTCCATGCCACTGAAGCTAGCTACCCTCAATGTTATTGATGTTTTTCTTTTACTTAGTTTCCCTAGTCAGTAGATGTTATAGCCCTTTCATGGTGGTTCGTTTTCTGATACTTCCGTATACCTGGTAGTCTGAAAATATGCCATATTCATGCATAATGGTTGAGTGATAAGGGAAGGACGTAATGGAAAATAGACCTAAGATCTACGCAGGTTGCTTTTGTTATATCTATCATGTAGATGGTGCAAACTGATGGATATTAAACTCCTTTCAAATCAAGTATCAAGATGGTTTGAACATTCTCAGATTTGTATAACATAGGTTGGATCACATCTGTGATTATTTGTAGGTGCTGGCTTGGTGAGCCTCTCAAATGTTCTACCATTGCCCTGAAAAGATAGTTATATTTCATTTTATATGATGTTTAAATCTTGCTTGCTTAAATCCATGTGGAATGTCGGCCAAATGGCGAGCTCCTGACAAGCTATTTCCATTTTTCTTCTGGTGCTGGCTTGATTCTTGGAAAAATAAGAGAGTCATTACAACGACACCGCAGACTTGAGCATGTCAGCTTAGATTGTCGGTTTGCGAAACACCTTATTAGACCATTTGTCCAGCATTTTTAGGATGATTCTGCCTGCAGCATTAGATCGTGTTTTGGCCTTCGTGGCAAAGAAACCAAATAATGTGCTTCACCTCATTCCTAGTACTTCCTTTTTTTTTTGACAATCAATACCACGATATATTATATTTATATGATCGAATAGTACATGGTAGAGATACATGAGCTGACTACATCGATTACAAAATAAAGTCTAAAAGAAACGAGCAAAATTTTGAAATCTTCAAACTCTTTCTTCTTCCAAGACATGATCTTGTACTTTTCTGAAGGTAGCCGTAGAACGACAAAGATATCAAACCACAGACCTGTGAATACCAACAAAAATTCTCCCATAATTTTAACTTTGAGCCGCAATGCCAAGGCTAGGTGCACGCACGCAGATATTAAATTAATCAACCAACATCGGCAAGAGTACCAACACCGATATTCCAGGGAAAAGAAACCAAACAGCTTGGTCGATGTCGCCGGGAGCCGATAGTACGAATCACCATTGTCGAGGACGTATCAGTCGGGATAGATATTGCGAGGATAATCCACCTCGCAGCAGCCATGAAAAAGAGTCCAAAATCGATCTGGCGAAGATCTGAAGAACCATACCTAGACAAAATTAACCTTCCAAAACCACAAAACCACCATTGACGTTGGAAAAAAGATCTCGCCGCCAAACGAAGGCCGGAAGATTGCTTATTGTGGACGATGCCATCTTCATTGATAAAGAAGACGACTATCAAAACCCTAACCAATCTGTTGAAATACTACTATAATTAAAACTCTACTCATAGATCGGGTTCCCCACCCCTCCTAGTACATGCATCCATTCGGGAGAACCGATCTAGGGCGGAGGAGGAGGTGGCGGCGGCTATAGGTTCGTGAGGAGCTCTCTCGTACATGCATCCATTCCTAGTACTTCCTCGTTCTATTGAAGTTCTAGTATATTGTATTAAGTTGAACTATTTTAAGTTTGAATGAATTTACAGAAAATATACCAACATATAAAACATCCATTTAATTTCATCAGCTTCATAAAAAATATCCTAATATTATATACTCCCTCCGATCCACAAAAAGTGTCGGTGGTTGTACTATGGACTTGTAACAGAGGTTATAACTTATAAGTGATCACTGTAGCAAAGGAACAAAATGCCGAGGCGGCAACACGCCGACCATGAATGGGAGGCCGGTGGTTAGGCTGTTGGAGGTGGCGGAGAATGTAGGCAGTGATGCGGTGCAGTGCGGCGGTGGTCTTCTTCCCTCTCCTCTCTAGCGGTGCTCTCGTGCCCCTCCTCTTCTTCTTCCCCTCCCACGGCTATACTATATCAGAAGAGCTAAACACACGTGAGGTCACCAAGTTGCTAAGAATGATAGGAATGGTCACCAACTTGAAAAATTCAAACTATCGGTCAGCAAGTTGTATATTAGCAACACGTTAGTCACTCCTCGCTGAGGTGGCTGACTGTTTTTACAAATACCCCTTAGGCTGTTTCTTTTAATAGCTAGGTCCTTTTCTTAATTATACTTCAGTATCTAGAGGCAAAAGATGCCTCTACGTCTAGTAAAAATATGGATATGATATTGTTAGGATGGAGAGATTCTTCAAAAATAAGATGCCTCCACTTCCGGCAAAATTATGGATATGATATGGAACTTGATATGTATGACATTGCTGTTGAATCGGGGCTTTGAAATTTAATTTATGAGTTTGATTCGGAGATTCGATAAAGTCATGATGGTAATCTAGAGAGGATGCCATAATTACCTTTTTCATCAATTACTTAATTAGCTATTTATGTCTGTGTCTATTGTAGCAATGCACGTTTACTATGGTAAATTTTGGTTGCGATTTAATAGATTTTTTCACAAGAAATTAGTTAGCACCCCCTTTCCCGTTTCCGGGTCCGCCACTGGTGCCTTCCTTACTCTTTCTTTGACAATAATTAACCCAATTTTGACAAAATAATAAATTGTATACTATGATTACAATCCAATCGAACACACGACAACAACACGGAAGGTATAATTGGACGTATGAATTTTCCTACGCATCCAAACAAAGCTACGATGTTTTGCCAAACACAGAGCATGCATATACTACAACTTGAAACTTACCAATGCTATTTCAACACAACATAAAATATGCTTTTCGGTGCTAGATAGTTGTTCAACCTAGAAACACAAATGGCATGCTTCCTCCTTCTGGGTTTAAAATGCCATATTTCTTGTCTTAACTAAAACTTGTTCAAGTTTAATCAAATTTATCACAAAATAACATCATCAAGGACAAAGTAATTTCACTAGATCTATCATGAAATGTTTTCATTGTGTTTATAGGATGTTGTATACGTTAGTATTTTTCTTGATAAGCTTTGTTAAAATTAAACAAGTTTAAATTAAGACAAGAAAAATGAGCCTTGTAAACCCGTATGAATGGAGTATCTAACCATGAAAGGATCGCAGTGAGAACGGATCAAGGACACACAACTATTAGACATTGTACACAGTCTAATATTTTCTACTTACTTTCACCTAATTGAGAAAATCATCAACTATGAAAATATCCGCCAAGATATTTATTATTGTATACTCTTTACAACTTTGTGCCAACCTATCTTCATATGGTGCAATATACATATACCTGCAATGCATATGGCTAGCAAAAAATTAAGGTAAGCATGCACTTATGTCCTATTCTATATTTATATGGTATACGAGAAGTCGGTAAAAAACCAAAGGTCTACCAAGGAGCTTGTTCTTAAAAAACAAACAACTAAACATAGTTTTCTTATGGTTTATATTTGCAAGTGAATGTACAATGATAGAATTTAGAACTGTATACCAAAAAAATATCTTAAAATTTGGCAACATTTATATACGGTTAATTTTGGTAGGCATGAAAAATATAACTGTTAAGATCGTATATTGAGAAAATGAGTTGCTAATAAGTAAAAATATTTAGTATAAATAAGTGGAACACATGAAGTAGTTGAATATCTATGTAAGATCAAGATGAATCAAGCCACACAAGTTCTTAAGCAATTGAGCTACCTTATCAGCTTATCCCATGCAGGCCACGACTTCTCATAATGAGGGAAGGCCTCAAATATATTTATTCAAGGTCGGGGGAGAGCATGTACTCGATGGGAATATTTTAGGCGTAATCTCTTTTCCTTGCAGTTGTGCATATTTGGATTGAATCAACTAATTCCGGTTTGACTACATACAAAGTTTTTGAAATAATGTGAAACATTCCTTTAGGAGCTTTTGCCACATTCTCATAGTAGAAAAAGGTGTCCACTTGCTTGCTCGGAAAGCGTTCTTTTAACCAGAGAACATGCGCCTTTCACTAGGTAGATTAAACCCAACCATTGGATCTGGAAGACTCATTGACTCCATATAGCTTCCTCCTGTTCTTGCTCTCCTCCATGATTTTTCTTTTTTCTCTCTCTAGAGGAATCACAAATCATGTTAGTAGCCTGCAAATATATATTAAAATGGTACATGACGGGCAACAATAGAAGAGATACAAAAACTACAAAATCACACAGACAACAAAATAACTGGCCTCCATATGTGTTGCAATCACAAACATCAGACTTTTTGTAAACGCGGGCAATTTCTAGCTGAAAAACTATTTGCACCACCTAGTCAACAATGGAAATTAGAGAGATTGGGATTGCTCTGCTCCATCATCTCAAGTCTCAACTCCTACCTCTAGGTTGTCCACATCGCCTATATAATACCAAATGACATTTTAGCAAGTACATACTATCCATACATATCTATAACGATCAATGCTATTTTACCAAGGACTAAGCACGCAAGAGAGCTAGGGCACGAAGAGCGATGACCTAGAGGCCAAGGCAAAGTGGGGCCTAATATGGTGTACATTAAAACCATGTACTTCTAGGTTAGGTACTTATATGGAGATTATTTGTCTTGGTCCTTATGTGTATACTAAAAAAGAGACAAGAACCAAGGAAACCCATGCCATCATTGTGGAGACGTTGAGGCTGGGTGGTTGGGTTTTGTATTGTCATTTTTGTATACTTGAAAACATAAAGAATTGATAGCTAAAGTTTCTACTCAACTAATTTCTCCTTCTGCTTTCCCAATAAGACTCAAACACAATACTTGTAGTCACGGCACTAGCTAAAATGAGGTACTTGAAATAAAAATTGATCTATTTGAGCTAGTGACAAATAAGACTGATTTCCTTGATGGTTTTACCTAAAGTAAATGTCAACAAGGCCATCCAATGACGCGTGTTCATCGACCGAGGGATCTTTGGAGAGAGAGAGAGAGAGAGAGAGAGAGAAAGAGCATTTGTTGTCCACCTCCATGTCACCTTCTCCAGTGTCCACCTCCCAGGAGCCGGTGATTCCGCGACAGAGAAGCTGATGGTGATCCTATAGTGAGCTGCCAGCGAGCAGGAAACTTAGAGTGGCGAGGGTGTGAGCTCTGTTGGATGTATGCCCAAGAGACAATAAAATACATCTATTTCATGATTAATGAATTATGTTTTTATGCTATAACTATTGTGGTCTTTGAATGTGAGATTTATAGGGAAACCCATATGCACGTGTAGAAACATGATCAAACTCTTTTTCCCTTTTTCATGTCTCTTAGACAAAATCGTTAATATTGGATGAACTTGTTTTCTGGTCATGTGGACATATGTTTGTCATTATTAATGAGAGCACATTGTTGTCTCAACAATGTGGCTGGGAAGACCCAAGTAGCTGAGATACTACGAGATCAAGTTTGGTGCTTTACCACAAATAGCATCGTAACAGATTGGTTAGCTTGTTTGATTCCTTGGACCATGAGAGTATATGATTATGTATTCTAGAGAGTTTGCTTTGGCACCGTCAATCATCACGGCCTTAATTGGGTGATCAAAATGGCTGTCGCAAGGTAATCTTGAATATATACATTAATCATAGTAGTTCAAGATTGGGAATTACTCCTCTAGATAATAGAGAGATACGTCTTGTATCCGCTCATTGTGATAGTATCCATGAACAAGTCTGCGCAGACATAGGCATGTTGTATATCATGGGGATATTGGAACGTGTGAAAGGATCGGTATGGCCACCTAGAGGGGGGGGGGGGTGAATAGGTGCTACTCAATTTTAGCTCTTTTTCGAATTTAGGCTTGGCACAAAGGTAAATTATCTATATATGCAACTATGGTGAATTTACCTATATGACAAGTTAATACTAGACTAGGCACGATACTAGTAAGAGCTAGCGAGTAAGGAGTAACCGAACGGGAAGCACGCGGAGACAAGGATGTATTCCCGAGTTCCTCCTTTTTAGGGGAGTACGTCTCGTTGGAGGGGTGTGAGTTTTAAACTCAAAGGCCACAAATGGCCTCACCCTATTCTCTAATGAACCTTGTCCAAAAGCTCGGTTCACCTTCCACTATCGGAATCCTTCAAGGCGGAATCCGGAGCCCTTACAACAAACTTGAGGCTCAACCCACAAAAGGATTGGGGCTCCCAAGCACCACAACACCTGCTACACAAAAGTAACAAGCAAGTAAGTACAACAAGATGCCTAGGTTTTCCTAGTGGAAACCCTAAGCCCGAATCCCTCAAGTGAATGAGGGGGAAATGAAGAACGCTTTGGTGAAGTAGTAGATCCGGGCCTTCTCCTTCAATCCTCCAAAGATCAACGAGTTTGGATGGAGGGATTGGGAGATCTAGATGTTTCTTGAGCTTGCAATAATGGTGTCTTCAATTCTAGGCGAGCTTCCTGTCCCAAGGTAGGTGGAGGTGCATTTATAGCTCCTCCCAAAAAGGTGGCCGTTGAAGAAAACTGGGAGGCCGGCCTCACGCTCTGCCTCAGAGCTCCCAGAGGAGCCGGCCTGGGGCCGGCCAGGCCGGGCTCCAGGCCGGCTGCCCAGCCGAGCCTGGGGGCTGGCTGCCCAGGGTTTTCAACACCGCGGCGATTTCGGAAGAATTCTTTCTTCTTTTTATATTCTTATAAATCTTAATATTTCCTGAAAGCACTTAGCATCATATTAAAATATCACCAGTGTTGTCTAACACACAAAACTCATAGGGGTAAATAAATGTCCTTTCAATCTCCCCTTTTTGGTGTTAGATGACAACACTAGGATTTTCAATAAAGTATCCACAATAGATCATGTTCTTAACAAAATGAAAGAGGCTCCCCCTAAACGTGTGCATATGAATTGTTTGCCTTGGAATGCAAGAACACACATAAGGAGGAAACCAATTCCAACAGGATATAATCAACATGATATAAGAACAACACAATGAGACATATCCATCTATGTTGAGATTTTGAGATGATGATCATACCTTGTGCTAAGAGATGTCGACAATTATACCAAAGCACAATATCATGTAGACTCAAACATATGAATCCATTCGAATACCGAAATCCATTGTCTCATACAATAATTTAACCATCTCATACAATAGTGATAACCACGTTCCATGAACATCGACCAAATAGAGTTCAACTAAAAACGATGCAATGCAAATAAAAACACAAATGTATGCAATGCATGGATGCAAATCCCCGGAAATCTCTCTCCCCCTTTGGCATCAAGACACCAAAAAGGAGAAAATAAAGTGAAAGCCCATGAGATCACTCGTCTTCATACTCGTCCTCATCATCCTCATCATCATCATCATCATTGGTGCCACCAAAAGCTTGACCGGAGCTAGATGCACCATGAGTGTCCGGCCAATAGTGAGCAAGAGAGGAAGCATTGTCGCCGAACCAATAGGTGTACTTGGAATTGTAAGTATTCTCCGAGACCTCGGCTGAGCTTGAGCGAGAAGGCAAGGGAAAATCAAGTTTCTTCATAATCTCTCTTTGATTGCGGTTATAAGACTTTTGCTTGCGATATGCCTTGAAGTCCTTGGCTTGCTTGTCCGCAAAGAAGCAATTCATTTTCTTGAAAATAGCCATGATGCCATGCTTCTTCTTGGAGGCCTCAACATGAGCTTCTCCCTCATCACGAGCATCTTCCTCAACATGAGTTTCAGGAGCGACAGATCTAGCACGCTTCTCTTGAGAAGGGATGACCGCATCCGGGGGGCGAGATGGCAATGCATGCAGTGTAGGCGTAATCAAGGTATGAACATAGGCATTGAGCGAGGTCGTAGCCAACTTGAGTTCAAAGAGCTTCTGAAGGTACGGACCATAAATTGGAACCTTGGACTCAAGAACCACGGATTGCATCTCTTGCCACATGTAATCAAGAACATCTATTTTCTTCTTCCTCTCCTTGGTGGTAAGAATGTGGTGAAGAAGATTGACCATGTACATGCGAGCCAAATCCTTTTCTCCAAACTTGACGGCAATAGTGTTCCGGAGGATGAAATAAGTGGCTTTCCAATAAGGAGTCATAAAAGATACCTTGGGGATCTTTCCAATAGTGCCCGACTCGGAGGGATAGCAATGATGGATCCCGGGAGAGGCTTTCATGAGGTTTTGCATGTGAATACGAACATAAGCCATGGGGAACAGAGGTAGCTCCTCTATGCCAAAGAGAGCACCAAATTCAGCAAGAGAGGCTTCGCATTTGATACCGGCACTCATCCATGTCACAGTCCTCTTTCCTTCCCTAGAGAAATAAACTGTGGCATAGAATTCTTGAAGCAGCTCAGGAGCATAAGGAGTATTCACCGGCATGAGATTAGTAATACTATGAAAATCCATAACATCCATCACCTCCGGCCATAATTCCCTTGCACTATCCACATTGAAGTAAAAGGTGGGAACATGAGAGTTCTTCTTAGGACTAATTAGTTTTTCAAACACTTGATGATGCACCTTGCAATATAGCTGGCTATCACTCGTGCAAGTGGGCTAGCCAAAAGCATATGGATTGATTACCATGGATTGAAAATCAAGCGGTCATTCTCAAACTCATCACTAGGTATTTTGACCCTAGTTGAACATACCGGTTCCGCTAGATTGACAAGGGGAGGACCTTTCTTCTTGGAGATTACCTTGAGTTTCTTGGCCTTGGGGTTGGAGGAGGAAGCCGAGTAAGAGGACTCCCGAAGATTGTCCTTGCCCTTGAACCTTGAGAGAGGGGAACCAACATCAAGGTCATCATAAGCCGAATCATCATCCATCTTGCTCGAGATTCATCGAGAGAAATCCAATCTTGAGAGGGCACCAATCAATGGAGGAGAACTCTCCCAATCTTCCACCAATGGAGAAATCACTTGGATGGGAAGGTGGATCTTGTAGGGGGCTTGCAGATCTGATGGAGGAGGAGGTGTGGGGGCGGCTCAAATGGCGGGGGAGGAGGATGAGGAGCTCGGGAGGGGCTCTAATGGAGTTGGAGGTTGTGGGGGAGGAGGAAGAAGTGGGGAAACTGCTGGATCGATCCCCTCCCCCTCGATTGAAGAAGCCCCGACAGCCCGGCCTGGGAGCCGGCCGGGCAACGACCCGAGGCAACCGGCCTGGGAGCCGGCCTGGGCCGGGCACCCGCCTGATGGAGCCGGCCCCTAGCCTGGCCTGGCCGGCCTGTAGGAGGCCGGCCTGACTGGCTTTTTCACAAATTTCGCAGAAATTCTTCTCCCTTTTTCTGAAAATCTTCTTCCCTTTTTCTGAAATTCTTGCTTAAACAAAATTCTTGGAAACTTGCAGACTTATTTGCTGAGAACCATCTTCAAGAGTGACCATGGAGCAACATTGAGTGACACGGGGAGATGCAAACATGATGGTTTCTTCACACTTCCAATGGAGACAACACCAAGAAAACCCAAATAACAACATTGGAAGTGATTCGAAAGCGGGTAGACAACAAGTATGCAAGAAAATCTCCAATAAGACCCAACTCTTCAAAAAGAAGAGGGCGGTGGCCTAGGCCACCATGTATGAGTGTGTGGTGTGGCACCGCGAAGATATATCTTGGGTTCACGGCCACAACTCATCATTAAATCATAATCCAACAAGTGAACATATAAAAGCAACATGAGTTCATACTATCGGCATAATGGGGGGAGGGATAGTCCAATGGATTAGGACCGCACTCCCCCTATGTCCATGCCTACACCTAAACACAATAGATAGTTAAGACATAGGTGTGTATGCAAAATAGTCAAGCCAAGCTCCTTGAATCCACGATATTTAGCTCATTCCTCAAATAGGTGAATCTAGCTTCATCAAGAGGCTTCGTGAATATATCGGCAAGTTGATCTCTTGTGGGAACATGGCTTAGCTCAATATCACCTCGGGCAACATGATCACGAATGAAATGATGACGAATCTCAATATGCTTGGTTCTTGAGTGTTGCACCGGGTTGTGGGCGATCTCGATAGCACTTGTATTGTCACATAAAAGAGGCACTTTGTCACAATTGACACCGTATTCCTTTAAAGTTTGCCTCATCCATAACAATTGGGTGCATGCACTTGCGGCCGCCACATACTCAGCTTCGGCGGTGGAGAGAGATATACAATTTTGCTTCTTGGAAGACCAACGCACCAAGGAGCCACCAAGAAATTGGCAAGCCCCGGAAGTTGACTTCCTATCATCATGATCACCGGCCCAATCCGAGTCCGTGTACCCACAAAGAGAGAAAACCTTGTCCTTAGGGTACCACAAACCAAACTTTGGGGTATGAATCAAATAGCGTAAGATTCTTTTGACCGCCACCATGTGGCTTTCTTTAGGAGTGGCTTGGTACCTTGCACACACCCCTACACTCAACACAATATCGGGTCTAGATGCACAAAGATAGATCAAAGAACCAATCATGGAACGGTATACCGTTTGATCGACATCTATACCCTTTAGGTTAAGTTGCAGATGAACTTTGTGTCCATTGGTGTGCGCTTCTCCTTGACACCAATCATATCAAACTTCTTGAGCATGTCTTGGATATATTTAGTTTGAGAGATGAAAGTCCCTCCCCTCAATTGCTTGATCTCAAAACCAAGGAAGAACTTCAACTCTCCCATCATGGACATCTCAAACCTATCGGTCATAAGCTTTGAAAATTCATCACTGAAAGCTTTGTTAGTTGAGCCAAAGATAATATCGTCCACATAGACTTGACATATGAAAAGCTCCCCTTTTACTCTCTTGGTAAAGAGAGTGGGATCGATTTGCCCAACCTCAAATCCACAGTCTACTAGAAGCTCTCTAAGGTGCTCATACCACGCACGTGGAGCTTGTTTAAGTCCATAGAGCGCCTTATCGAGCTTGTAGACATGGTTAGGGAGTTTGGGATCCTCAAAACCCGGTGGTTGCTTAACATATACTAATTCTTTAAGTGGACCATTTAGAAAAGTACTTTTCACATCCATTTGTTGCAAGATAAAATTATGATGAGATGCATATGCAAGGAGGATACGGATGGACTCAAGGCGAGCCACGGGAGCATATGTCTCTCCAAAATCAATGCCTTCAACTTGAGAGTACCCTTGAGCCACCAATCTTACCTTATTCCTCACCACCATGCCATATTCATCTTGCTTGTTCTTGAAAATCCATTTGGTGCCTATAACATTGCGGCACTCCTTTGGCTTCTCAACTAGCTTCCACACCTTGTTGCGCTTGAAGTTATTGAGCTTTTCATGCATTGCATTCAACCAATCCGGATCTTCAATAGCTTCAAAAACCTTCTTTGGTTCCACCATGGATATGTGCGCTTGATGTTCACTAAAGTTTGCACATTGTCTTCTAGTCACAACGTTGCCCTTCAAATCACCAATAATATTTTTCAACAAGTGTTGTCTTCTTAACATGGTCTTGACATTTCTTGCATGACGACGGGTGTCGATGTCCTCACGAGAGCTTGGAGGAATCTCTTGATCATTTGTGTCCCCGTCTTGACCGGAATGATGACCTTGGTCTTCAATGTGCACACCTTCATCACTAGAAGGGGAGGTGGACCTTGGTCTTGATCATGGCTAGCATCAATAATTGGAGAACTTGGTTCTTGCATAGCAACTTGATTAACTTGAGGAGGGTCTTGAACTTTTGTTGGCTTGGTGCATCATTTGCTCCATCGGATGGAGCGGTTTCCACTTGTGATGATGAATGCTCCACATGGGTGGAGCTAGGTCCTTCTTGAGGCGCCTCATGGTGTATCTCGATTGGGCAAAGAATCCCACGCCCATTCTCCTTATTGCATCTTGAGGTTCCTCATCATCTACATCACGAACATGAAATTGCGCCACTTGGGAGCCGTCATTCACATCGAACTCCACACTAAAAGATTCTACAACGGTCCCGAAGGACTTGTCGTAGATTCTATAAGTGTGGGATTCGGCACCGTAACCAACTAAAGTATCCTCTAAAGCCTTAGACTCAAATTTAGATAAGCGATAACCTTTGATCTTATAGAAACACTTACAACCGAATACCCGGTAGTAGGAAATATTAAGCTTGTTGCCGGTAAGCATTTCATATGGAGTGAGCTTCTTGCCCGTGCGGAAGTAGAGGCGGTTTGATGAGTGACATGCTGTGGAGATGGCCTCGGCCCACAAGAAAAGTGGGGTCTTGAACTCCGCCAACATAGACCTTGCCATATCCATAAGGGTCCGGTTCTTTCTCTCGGCTACACCATTTTGTTGAGGGGTATACGCAGCGGAATATTGATGACGAATTCCCTCTTCACTAAGAAACTCATTTAGGGTGTAGTTCGTGAACTCGGAGCCATTGTCACTTCTAATGGCCAATATAGGGACAATGTGTTGACGTTGCACTTCATTGGAGAAGTCAATGACGGCTTGTTGGGTCTCACTCTTCGGCTTGAAGAAATAAACCCATGTAAATCTTGAATAGTCATCGACAATCACCAAGCAATACTTCTTCCCACCAAGACTTGGTTGAGGCACGGCACCAAAGAGATCAACATGAAGAAGTTCCAATATCCTCGTTGATGAAATGATGGTCTTGTGTGGGTGGGGAGAATCATGCATCTTTCCTTCAACACAAGCCCTACACAGACGATCTCTTCGATTTAGAGTTATCTCCATAAGTGACGGTTGATTGATTTGTATTTGGTCTCAACTCCGTCATGATCTCCTTGCTTTCGGTCATATGACTAGTGCATCCACTATCAATCACCCATTTCGACCAACCGGAAGCATAGTCCTACAAGAAATCATTGCTTGGTTTTAGGTACCCATCTTGCAATGGGTCCTCTTTTGTTAGCAACAATGGTCTTAGGAACCCAAATAGAGTAAGCAATGAAACCATCATAAGGATCAACATATTTAGCATAGACATCCCCATAATAATCAACATAGAGAATATAGTTGGGTTAGCATGTCCCGCAAAGTCACTACGAGGAGTGTTGCCCCTTGTGGCATCACCACTCGCAATGGTAGTCTTCTTTGCTTGTGCGGGCTTGGCCTTGTTCTTGATCTTCTTCTTGGCAACATAACCAAGACCCTCTTTCCCAATGTGTGGCTTTTGCGCTTGCAAAAGATCAACAAGAGGCTTACTTTGGGAACTAGAAGCCTTGGCAAGTTCACTCTTCAACCTAGCATTTTCCTCAATGACAATTGCATGATCACAAGAAGTAGAATGAGAACTAGGAACATTAGTTTTAGATGATTGAATTCAAAGTTGTTCAAAAGACTTGGTGAGAGTAGAGTGTTCACTCTCTAAGGCCTTGTGAGCCTTGGTGAGCTTCTCTAGCTCCTCGGTTAGTCTATCATGACCAACACCAAATTCAACCTTTTCTTTCTTAAAAAGCTTATATTTTGCAATTGCATGGTCACGTTCTTTAATGATTTGAGAAAAGATTGCATTTTGTGACTCATCAAGATTTTTAAGTTTCTCTTCAAGAGAAACACAAAGCTCATGCTCTTCCTCAAGAGCCACGGTGAGAGAAGCAATATCATTAGCATACTCTCTTTCAAGTCTCTCCTTCTCATCAAGCTCCACTTGAATCCGCCCATAGTCGCTCATGAGAGCTTCAAAGCGTGTCTTGGCTTCACCTTGCAAGTTAGTCATTAAACGATCCAAAGCAACATTTTCTTCCTTTACTCTAAGACTCATAAGATCATCCATTTCATTTGTAGTCTTGGAGAGGGAAGGAGATGATACCTCGGTGGCCTTGGCCATGAGACACTTGGCGGATTGGATTTGAACATTCTCATTGGGAGATTCGAAGAGGGATTATGGTGTTGATAAAGTAATGGCAATAGCGGCCACTTCACTTGTGGTTTCTTCTTCATCACTCTCACCCCCGGACATGTACTCCTCTCTAGTGACCAATACCATTCTTGAAGGAGGCTTCTTGTTGGGAAGGTTCTTCTTGAAGAAAGGTTTCTTGCTAGGGGACGTTGACGTTGAGGCCTTCTTGAGAACAAGTCTTCCTCCATGATCTTCACGGTTCTCATAGGGGCACATGGCAACATAGTGATATCTATCTTGGCAATTGAAGCAAGTCTTCATCTTTGGGTTGCCCTCCTTGAAGCCACTAGATTTGAACTTTTCTTCCACTTGGGCTCTAGCTTTGGATGGGTTCTTCTAAAAGGTCCTTGCCGCAAGAGCCACATAGTCCCTATGAGCAATCTTGAGTTCTTCGGGGTCCATGGAGGACACATCTTCACAATCTTGATCTTCATTGTGTTCAACCACCTTGGACTTCAAAGCAAGTGAGGCTCCTTGTTGCATTCCAATAGCTCGGGCACGAGAGTCTTGTGCAATTTTGGCTTGGACTTTGAAAGATTGCATCTCTTGCATGACTTCATTGGAGGTCAATTGAGGATAGTTGTGCCTTCCTTGGAGACTCTTCAAGTCGGCCGATTCAAAGGGCAAGAGAGCATTCACATACTTCCTCTTGATCCAAGCATCATCCACATGAGTCCCACCAAGAGCTTTGTAGGCATTGGCAAGGGACTTGAGTCTTCGGTACATTTGCTCATGATCTTCTCCATCTTCCATGAAGAACCCTTCGGCCTTGTTGCTCATTTCCTCAAACCGGTTTCTCTTCATGCTTTCATTTCCAACAAACACCTCAACAAGACAAGCCCAAGCTTCTTTGGCGGTGGTGCAATGCTCGATGTGAGACATATCATCCTCTCCCACGGCATCTCGGATCAAGTCAAGAGCGGTGGCATTTAGTTGACAATCAACTATTTCTCTTCTTGTCTTGTTGGATTCATCCACGGCTTGATATCCTTGCTCAATGATCCTCCAAAGCTCGATAGATGCACTGTTCATATACGATCTCATAGAAGATTCTTATTTAGTAAACAAAGATGCATTTAGCTTAGGTGGGTTTCCCCTTAAGTGTATAGGAGGACGAGGGATAGGTAGGTCGGGAGAGTATGGAAACGGAACGGCACCATATACTCCCGAACCATTAGGTGCTTTAATTGGGTTGTCAATTTTATCTTGTTTAACCCCCTTCTTCTTCCCACCACCCTCTTCATTCTCGGGTTTGTCAACCTCTGAAGAAAGAGAGGTGGGTGGAGGTGAGATACCCTTAGCTTTCATGAGTTGCAAGATCATCTCTTGCAACTTGTCCATTTTAGTTTCCATAGTGGACTTCAAGGTATAGAAGTCCTCCATGGAAACCGAAGTGGACTCGGAGGGAAGATCGGGTATCTCAACTCCATGCTCATCGATGGTCATACTTCTCTTAGGATTGAAAGGATCGGTATGGCCACCTAGAGGGGGGGGGTGAATAGGTGCTACTCAATTTTTAGCTCTTTTTCGAATTTAGGCTTGACACAAATGTAAATTCTCTAGATATGCAACTATGGTGAATTTACCTATATGACAAGTTAATACTAGACTAGGCACGATACTAGTAAGAGCTAGCGAGTAAGGAGTAACCGAACGGGAAGCACGCGGAGACAAGGATGTATTCCCGAGTTCCTCCTTTTTAGGGGAGTACGTCTCGTTGGAGGGGTGTGAATTTCAAACTCAAACGCCATAAATGGCCTCACCCTATTCTCCGATGAACCTTGCCCAAAAGCTCGGTTCACCTTCCACTATCGGAATCTGACATGGGTATGCCTATCGGGTACCCTACCATGAGGGTACCTGGTGCACGTATCGACTAGGCCCAACTATCAGAGCCTACATGAAGCCCATGAAGGGAGGCCCACGAAGATGGAGTATCCTCCAAGTTTGGCGAAACAATAGTCGGTTTAGAGTTTCCTTACTTGTAAATCGAGTCGGTTACGAACACCCGAGACCCATCCTATTATTTAAGGACTGGGAGGGCCATCGAACCAGACCACATACTTTCAGAGCCACCAAAACCCTAGCGAGATCGATATCTCGCCGGGACCCTTGTAACCATCATATTCACAAAGCAATAACAGACAGGCAGGACGTAGGGGTGTTACCTCCACACGAGGGCCCTGAACCTGGGTAAAATCTTTGCCCTGCTTGTCAGCCGACGATACTTCCAGCTCTACCACGTTCTCTCCCCATATTCATAACCTAGGGACCTTAACCATGGGTCTTGATGAGTCTACCCCTCGTCAGAATCCTTCAAGGCGGAATCCGGAGCCCTTACAACAAACTTGAAGCTCAACGCACAAAAGGATTGGGGGCTCCCAAGCACCACAACACCTGCTACACAAAAGTAACAAGCAAGTAAGTACAACAAGATGCCTAGGTTTTCCTAGTGGAAACCCTAGGCTCGAATCCCTCAAATGAATGAGGGGAAAATGAAGAACGCTTTGGTGAAGTAGTAGATCCGGGCCTTCTCCTTCAATCCTCCAAAGATCAACGAGTTTGGGTGGAGGGATTGGGAGATCTAGATGTTTCTTGAGCTTGCAATAATGGTGTCTTCAATTCTGGGCGAGCTTCCTGTCCCAAGGTAGGTGGAGGAGCATTTATAGCTCCTCCCAAAAAGGTGGCCGTTGAAGAAAACTGGGAGGCCGACCTGGGAGGAGCATTTATAGCTCCTCACGCTCTGCCTCAGAGCTCCCAGAGGAGCCGGCCTGGGGGCCGGCCACCCATCCAAGCCAGCCGGCCTGGAGCCCGGCCTGGCCGGCCTGGGGGCCGGTTGCCCAGCCGGCCTGCAGCCCGGCCTGGCCGGCCTGGGGGCTGGTTGCCCAGCCGGCCTGCAGCCCGGGCGATTTCGGACGAATTCTTTCTTCTTTTTGTATTCTTATAAATCTTAATATTTCCTGAAAGCACTTAGCATCATATTAAAATATCACCAGTGTTGTTATCTAACACACAAAACTCATAGGGGTAAATAAATGTCCTTTCAACGTGGGAACGAGTAACGACATCATACAGGTAACGAGGATAATGTGACATACTGAATCAAAGGTCTTATTCATGGTGATGTCATATGTCTCGCCTCGGGGAATGATGGGTATCGTGAAGTGATGAGAACATACTTGATAATCAACAGGTTCATCAGAGTGTCTTCGGGTAGTAGTCGATGCGGACGTCCATGATCGTAATATTGACTAGTGATTAGATAAGCAATTCTAATCATAGTTGCACGTTATCAAACCTGTAGGGTCACACACTTAAGACGTCAATAGTTTGTTGTATACATATGATGGAAAAAGAGAGAGAGTATCACTCGGGATGGTTCCGGCGTGATAGAATTATATTCAGAGAATTGATCGATAAAGTTTTGGGGAGGTGTTGGATTTATTCCGAAGGTTTATATGGAGGAAATATTTATCCGATGTTTTTCTATGCGGGCAGTAGGTGTCCCAAATCATATAAATAGGTTTATATGATAAGTGATTAATTACAGGATTTTTTGTAAAATGAATATTCGTATTAGGAATTAATTAGACAAAAATATAAAAAGGAAAATATATTAAAAGATAAAATCACTGGAGCCCAAAAAAGGAGGCTGCCGAGGGGGCCGTGGGGCCTACAAGGCAGCCGCACCCCCAAGGGGGCGGTGGGCCGACGCTAGGGGGAAACCGTAGGCCGGCCAGCCCTAGGTCGGTGGGGCGGTGTTTTTTTTTCCTCCACCAAGCCACCCCACCCCTTGGTCCTCCTATATAAACCCCCACCCCCTCCCCATTGTGGACACACAATGAGAAGGGGTTTTAGGGTTTTCTCCCAAGTTTGGAGGAGACCTTGTCCCTAGATCAAATCTCTTTCTCCCTCTCCCATGTGTTGGGGTTCTCTCCACCTCTCGTACACCAGTAGCTCCTAGTCCTGGCACGGCGAAGAGCTGGTGGACTTTGACGGACGGACGTGTGCAAACTCTCGGAGGGTGAGACGTCATAGACGTTTGACCCTCGCTCTACTGGATTCAGAAGGCTCGGCGAGGAATCGGCAACATTATCAACCCAGGCTTGGCCGTGAGAATCTTCATCAACATCTGTTATGCATCTTCGTGTTGGTAACGATTCAGATCTATCCATGCTTGTATCTTCATAGATGATCTTGGTTGCTACGTAGGTCGGGAAATTTTAAATTTCTGCACGTAACTGAAAGGATCGGTATGACACCTAGAGGGGGGGGGGGTGAATAGGTGCTACTCCAATTTTAGTCTTTTTCAATTTAGGCTTGACACAAAAGGTAAATTCTCTAGATATGCAACTACGGTGAATTTACCTATATGACAAGCTAGCAACTAAGCACGATATAATAAGGCGGTAAACAAGGATAGAGGTAACCGAAGTCAAAGCACGCGGAGACACGGATGTAATCCCGAGTTCCTCCTTTTTAGGGGAGTACGTCTCGTTGGAGAGGTGTGAACCAACACAATGGTTCAACGGCCACAAAGGCCTCACCCTCTTCTCCGGTGAACCGCACCACAAAGGTTTGGTTCACTTCAACTATCGGAAACCTTCGAGGCGGAGTCCGGAGCCTTTACAACAACGATTTGGGGCACAACCCACAAAGGATTGGGGGCTCCCAAACAGCTACAATCTGTCACAAAGACAATCAAGTGAGTACAATAGGGGGCTAGGTTTTCCTAGTGGAAACCCTAGCAATGGTCCCTCAAGTGAATGAGGGGGAAATGACAAACGGCTCGGTGAAGATGTAGATCGGGGCCTTCTCCTTCAATCCTCCAAAGATCAACAAGTTTGGGTGGAGGGATTGGGAGATCTAGTGATTCTTGAGCTTGCAACAATGGGGATCTTGTATTCTGGTCGAGCTCCTCAGCTGGAGGTAGGTGGAGGGGTATTTATACCCCTCCAGAAATTCTAGCCGTTGCCCTCAGTTTGACACAGTTTTCACTTAGGCCGGAAGTTCCGGTTGGGCCGGAAGTTCCGGCCAGCCGGAACTTCCGGGCAAACCTCCGGTCGACCACAGTACCCTTTTTCTTCGAAAAACGTCGGCCGGAAGTTTTAGGCCGGAACTTCCGCCCTTGGGCCGGAACTTCCGGGCCAATCCGGAACTTCCGGCCAGTATAAAACCTGAGCATTTCCACAAGCATAAAACTTCTTTGTTTGTGAACTTTGAACCTGTCACAAGCTTAACATATTGTTAAACACGGCTTTTGTTGTCATAATCACCAAAACAAGATTACGGGCAAGTTTGCCCTTTCAATCTCCCCCTTTTTGGTGGATGATGACAACAAAAGAAAAAAAGATTTGCAACATATAGACGGGCTCCCCCTAAGCATGTGCATAACTCGAAAAGATGCATTTGAATACAATATGCACATAACTTAGGATCAACACTCCCCCTATATTTTACAAGTCAAGCAAGTAAACAAGTAGACATTGAAACACAACTTGCACAAACAAGATACAAGACATAGAGGAAACACAACATAGTCTTTACATAAATAAGTTCACAAAAGGTTCCACATGTCTTACCACATGCATAAGATAGGAGGTTCAACAAAGGCGACAAAAACAAATAACCGGAGCACAAAACATAACGGAAACAAATAAAAGACGAGACTTTGTGCTCCACCCATGCAAATCCCGCAACCTAGGAGAAAGACTTCTCCCCCTTTGGCATCAAGACACCAAAAAGGGAAAAGAAAGCAACTCTAACGTCCCTCACTCATCATCCGACGAGTCCGTCGCAAGCTCCGCATCATCCGGCACATGAGTAGTCCACTGAACTGTCGCGTTGTTCCAATGCTTGTATGGAAGGTGTGGAGGAGGAGGAGGAGGACAGTTGGGGACCTTGAGATGCTGCATCATCATGTAATCATTCATAAGACCACGGTGCCTCTCCACTGACGCGTGAAAGTTCTCTTTGTGAATGCAAACATTCATCCTTAAAATCTTGTCAAGTGCACGCTGAGCCCATGTGCGTTGCTTGGGTTGACCGGGCTTCTTCACTCTTGGATCACTTGGGATATGAGACCCACTAGCTCCATCATCGGTGGCCATAGGACCTTTATCCTTGTTGAGATGAGATGAGCAGCCTTCTTGTGCATCAAAACAGGCTTATGAATAATGTCGCAGCCGAGGGCTGCGTCGGGGTTAAGCACATCATGATCTCCAAAAGGGAACTTGGACTTGATGAGCCTCATAATGTAAGGAGCATATGGAGGCACTTTCCTTCCTATCACGGCATCATATATCTCATGAAAAATGAAGTCCATCACATCAATAGGAAAGGCATTCGCTGGGGATCATCTTCCATGAACAGAGTGAGCATAGACCATGAGATTGACAAGACCACCACGGATTTCATTGTTGTTGCCTCCACTTGGAGCAATAGTGTGACGGAACATGCGAAGCAAGATGTCATAAACGGGAAGGAGTCCCGTTGTGCTGCCAATCACTCCATCATCAGCATATAGGTCACTCATCTCATTCTTATCATAAGCAGCCCCTTGAATGTGCATGCGTTCACCGGAAGCCCTGGTGCAGCTAGCAAACCCATACCGGTGGCCATCATGCTCAAGAGCATCAGCAAAGTCATGAAAGTTGGCGGAGAGCTTGTGATTGCCGCACATCCAAGTCATACCACGGGCAGGAGTCTTGTCAAACACCACAGTGGAATAGAACTGATGAATCATGTGGATGTTGTAGTCGGACTGAATCTCCATCAGAGGACGCAAACCAAGAGCCTCCACCACAGCTACAGCCCCACCAAAGTATGCTTGTTGCTTCTCCAAGTGTTCAAAATCAATGGGCTGCATAGGGCACACCTTGTGCTTGCCAAGCTTGCAATATACCTCCTTGTACAGCACCTCTTGCTCAATATGATAGAAGCAAGAGTCCAAATCAGGGTCACGCTCGCCTTCATTGGTGAAGGCTAAGCGCCAAGGAATGAAGTCCCTTTGATGCTTAGGAACAACAGGCACGGGTGCTTTTTTCTTCTTCTTTGACATAGGTTTCTTCGACACAGGGGCAGCAGCAGTCTCACCACGAACAAGATCAGCCTCTCCTCCACTAGTGGGACGGGATCGGGAAGCGGTACGCTTGGCAACAGCTCGACGGACACGAGAGCCACTAGGTGCTGAGAACAGATAGAAGATAGCATAAGATAAGTGCTCAAGTCAGATGATAAAAGAAACAAGAAACAAGTGGATTGAATGTTAGCATTTTTCCTGTTTCAGGGCGGAAGTTCCGGCCAACCGGAAGTTCCGGCCAAGCCGGAAGTTCCGGTTTGCACGGCTGCGAGAGGAACAAGAACCTCAAACAAAAAAATTGCTCAAAAGTTTCTAGTATATGTTAGGGCAAGCCTAGATGATTGTTTTCACCAAAGGAATTCAAGTAAAAGGCTCTATTTCTTCTAGGTTAAACGAAAAGTGCATCTCGTCCTAGATGTGAAATAGAGGAAAGTACCGGCATCCATGGTGAAAACCGCTTGGAGGAACGGGATCCCCTCGTCGAGGAGATGCAGATCCGACCGGAAGCCGGAGGAATCCGCGGCGGGAAGGCCGCGGTGGAGATGGGGTGGTGGGGGAGTTCCTGGGCGAGGAGAGAGAGAGCACGGGCGCGGGGGTGGAAGAACTGCTCGGGAAGAAGCAGTCCACCCCGCGGCCTGGCATAAAAGCGCCCAGAAAACTTAACCCGGAAGTTCCGGTTGAGACGGAAGTTCCGGTGTCCGGAAGTTCCGGGCAAAGTTCCGGCAAAACCTCCGGGAAAAAACAGAACAGTTTTAGCCCGGGGACTTAGCCGAAATTTTGACTGAAACTTTCGGGCGCCGGAGGTTCCGAACCAGATACGAAAATTCCGAGGTACCCCCACTACCACAAACTCCGGAAAGGCAACAAATGACTTGAGCAAGAGTTTTAGCATGATTTTTGGAAGGAGCAAAGCATGGCTTGGGATAGAAATAGTCACTGGAGATGGTACTTCACACTCAAACTTGGTAAGAGGCACAAAAAAACATTTAAAGAAGCATCATTTGAGTGTGTTTTCCATAAAGACCAACGGATAGGCAAAAAGGCCATAAAGCTCCAAAAGATCAAATCTTCACAAAGAAGATGGCGGTGGCCTAAGCCACCATGTATGAGTGTATGTGGTGTGACACCGCGAAGATATATCTTGGGTTCACCGCCACTACTCGTCATTTAAGCTCACAATTCATAAAATGAACAATATAGAGACAAAATGAGTTCTTACTATCGGCATAATGGGGGGAGGGATAGTCCAATGGATTAGGACCGCACTCCCCCTATGTCCATGCCTACACCTAAACCAAACATATAGCTAAGATATAGGTGTGTATGCAAGATATTCAAGCGACGCTCCCCGAATCGATGATATTTAGCTCATGCCTCAAATAAGTGAACCTTGCTTCATCAAGTGGCTTCGTGAACATATCGGCAAGTTGGATCTTCGTGGGAATATACCAAGCTCAATATCACCCCGGATGATGTGATCACGGATGAAGTGATAGCGAATCTCAATATGCTTCGTTCTTGAGTGCTCCACCGGGTTGTGGCCAATCTTGATAGCACTTTCATTGTCACATAAAAGAGGCACTTTGTCACAATGGACACCGTATTCCTTTAAAGTTTGCCTCATCCACAACAATTGAGTGCAACAACTAGCGGCCGCCACATACTCGGCTTCGGTGGTGGAGAGAGATATGCAATTTTGCTTCTTAGAAGACCAACTCACCAAGGACCTACCAAGGAATTGGCAAGCCCCGGAAGTTGATTTCCTATCATCCTTGCAACCGGCCCAATCCGAATCCGTGTAACCGGCAAGAGAGAAGTTGAGCCTTTAGGATACCACAAACCAAACCTTGGGGTATGAACCAAATATCGAAAGATTCGAAGAACCGCCGTTTGGTGGCTTTCTTTGGGAGCCGCTTGGTACCTTGCACACACTCCTACACTCAACACAATATCGGGTCTAGATGCACAAAGATAAAGCAAAGAACCAATCATAGAACGATAGAGCTTTTGATCAACATCCTTATCTTTACCCTTTGGATTAAGTTCAAGATGACACTTGGTGTCCATAGGAAACTTCTTCTCTTTAGCATTTTGCATCTTGAACCTCTTGAGCATGTCTTGGATATATTTGGCTTGAGAGATGAAGGTCCCTCCACTCAATTGCTTGATCTCAAAACCAAGGAAGTACTTCAACTCTCCCATCATGGACATCTCGAACCTATCGGTCATAAGCTTTGAAAATTCATCATTAAAAGCTTTGTTAGAAGAGCCAAATATGATATCATCAACATAAAGTTGGCATATGAAAAGCTCCCCTTTAACCCTCTTGGTAAAAAGAGTGGGATCGATTTGCCCCACTTCAAAGCCACGGTCTACAATAGCTCTCTTAGGTGCTCATACCAAGCACGAGGTGCTTGTTTGAGACCATAGAGCGCCTTATCAAGTTTGTAGACATGGTTAGGGAAGTGTGGATCCTCAAATCCCGGAGGTTGCTTAACATATACCAACTCCTTTAAAGGACCATTAAGAAAGGCACTTTTCACATCCATTTGTTGCAACTTGAAATTATGATGTGATGCATATGCAAGAAGGATACGGATGGACTCAAGGCGAGCCACGGGAGCATAGGTCTCTCCAAAATCAATGCCTTCAACTTGAGAGTACCCTTGAGCTACCAATCTTGCCTTGTTCCTCACAACCATTCCATGCTCATCTTGCTTGTTCTTGAATATCCACTTGGTGCCTATAACATTGAGGCAATCTTTTGGCTTCTCCACTAGATTCCACACTTTGTTGCGCTTGAAGTTATTGAGTCTTCATGCATGGCTTCCAACCAATCCGGATCTTCAAGAGCTTCAAAGACTTTCTTTGGTTCCACCATAGAGATGTGGCTTGATGTTCATTGAAATTTGCCAATTGTTTTCTTGTGGTGACCTTGTTCTTGACATTAACAATGATATTTCTAGATGAAGACTCTTTCTTCTCCAATCCTTTTTGACTCTTGCTATACGACGGGTTTCGATATCCTCATTGATGCGAGGAATTTCGCTTGATCATCTTGATCATTTGAGTCCCCGTCTTGACCGGAGGTTGACCTTGATCATCTTGAAGCTCATCTTCAACAAAGGAAGGAGAGGGTTGATCTTGGTCTTGACCTTGGCTAGTGTTGACAATAGGAGAACTTGGTTCTTGAATAGCCACTTGGTCAACTTGAGGAGGGCCTTGAACTTGTTCTTGGTAGGTGCATCATTTGCTTCCATAGAAGGTGCAACTTCAACTTGTGATGATGGAGTCTCCACATGAGTGGAGCTAGGACTTGCTTGAGGAGGCTCATGATGGATTTCAATGGGGCGATGGAAACCAACCCCCATTCTTCTTATTGCTTCTTGAGGTTCCTCATTATCTACATCACAAACATGAAATTGCGCCACTTGGGAGCCGTCATTCTCATCGAACCTCACATCACAAGATTCTATGACTTTCCCAACGGTCTTGTCATAGACTCTATAGGTGTGAGATTCGGCACCGTAACCAACAAAAACACCCTCTAAAGCTTTAGATTCAAATTTAGACAAACGAACACTTTTGTTCTTATAGAAACACTTACAACCAAAAACTCGGTAGTAGGAGACATTGGGCTTGTTGCCGGTGAGCATCTCATAAGATGTAAACTTCTTGCCAACACGAAAGAATAACCGGTTAGATGAGTGACACGCCGTGGAGATAGCCTCGGCCCATAAGAATAGCGGAGACTTAAACTCCGCCAACATAGACCTTGCCATATCCATGAGAGTCCGGTTCTTCCTTTCGGCTACACCATTTTGTTGAGGGGTATATGCAGCGGAATATTGATGACGAATCCCCTCTTCACTAAGAAACTCATTTAAGGTGTAGTTCTTGAACTCGGAGCCATTATCACTCCTAATGACCAAAATAGGGACATTGTATTGGCGTTGAACAATATTGGAAAAGTCGATGATGGTTTGTTGGGTTTCATCCTTCGTCTTGAAGAAATAAACCCAAGTAAATCTTGAATAGTCATCAACAATCACCAAACAATATTTCTTCCCACCAAGACTAGGTTGAGGCACGGCACCAAAGAGATCAACATGAAGAAGTTCCAAATCCTCGTTGATGAAATAATGGTCTTGCCCGGATGGGGAGAATCATGCATCTTTCCTTCAACACAAGCCCTACAAAGACGATCTCTAGAAAAAGAAACATCCTCTTTTAGTCCAAGAATGTGGCCACCCTTGTGAAGACTTTGCAAAGTTCTCATGTTGACATGGGACAAGCGGCGATGCCACAACCACCCCACGTCGGCCTTTCCGAATAGGCATATTGCTTGAGTGTTGGTAGACCCCGAAAAGTCTACCACAAACAACTCATTTTCAACATACCCAACGAACATGACCTTTAGAGTCTTGCTCCTCAAGAGTACCACCATATCAATAGTAAAATGGACATCAAAGTTCATCTTATTAAGAGCACGAACGGACATAAGATTGTAACCTAGAGACTCAACAAGCATGACATTTACAAGGGTGATATCCCTTGCAACTACCACCTTGCCGAGACTCTTTACCTCAGCTTTGAATTATCACCATAAGAGACGGTTATTGTATAATTAGATTTGGTCTCAAGTCCGTCATAATCTCCTTGCTTCCGGTCATATGACTAGTGCATCCACTATCAACCACCCATTTCGATCCACCGGAAGCATAGTCCTACAAGAAATCATTGCTTGGATTTAGGTACCCATTTCTCAATGGGTCCTCTTTGGTTAGCAACAAGGGTCTTAGGAACCCAAATAGAGTAATCAATGTAACCATCATATGGACCAACATATTGAGCATAAACATCCCCATAATAATCAACATAAAGAATATAGTTGGGGTTGTTATGCCCCGCAAAGTCACTACGAGTGGTCTTGCCCCTTGTGGCACTACCACCCGCAATGGAAGTCTGGCTTGTGCGGGCTTGGTCTTGATCTTCTTGTTGTTGCCCACTTTCTTCTTGGGCTCGGCTACATAACCAAGACCCTCCTTCCCTTTGTGTGGTTTTTGCTCAAATAAGTAAGCAATACCCTTATCTTTACCTTTGGGAATAGAGGTCTTGGCACTAACATTTTCTTCAATAACATTTTCATGAACACGAGGAAGAATAGATATGCTAGTTGAGCTAGATTTAGAAAGTTGAGTTTGAAGTTGCTCATGAGACTTGACTAAAAGGGAGTGAGTTGTTTCCAAGGCCTTGTGAGCCTTGTCAAGCTTCTCCATATCCTCAAGAAGTCTAGCATTAGCAACCCCAAGTTCAACTTTCTCCTTTTTAAGCACTTTATATTTAGCAACGACATGATCTCTATCCTTAATGATTTTATTAATGATATCATCATTTTTAGCATCAAGAGACTCAAGTCTTTCCTCAAGAGAACATCTTTCTTCACTCTCTTCATCAAGAGAGGCATTCAAGGATGCTACGGAAGCATTCAAAGAGGCAATGGTGAGAGAATCCTCTCTCTCAATCTTACTCTTTTCTTGAAGAAGTTCTTCGGCCGCACATAGTTGTCTCATGAGAGACTCAACATGTTCCTTAGCTTCACCTTGCAAGTTAGTCATGAAAGTATCGAAAGCAACAAGTTCTTTCTTAATCACAAGACTAGATTGATCACTCATTTCATGCATAGTCTTGGGAGAAGGAGATGATACCTCGGTGACATTAGCCATGAGGCAACGAGCGTTGTTGGTGGAGAAGTTCTCATTGGGGGATTCAAAGAGAGAAGATGATGAAGTTGATACAATAGCCAATGCGGCTACCTCTTTAGTAGGTGCATCTTCATCTTCGGAATCACTTGTGGCATATTCTTCTTGTGCCACCAACACAATTCTTGGTGCCTTCTTGAAGAAAGGCTTCCTTGGTCTTGCGGGCTTCTTTTGGATCAACTTGAATGGTCCTTGGGGATGAGCTTCCCACCATTTTGCTCTCGGTTCTCATAAGGACACTCTCTTATGTAGTGGTTCTTGTCATGACAATTGTAGCACGTCTTCCACTTTGAGGCTAGCTCTTTCTTCCCACTTGAGTTGTTCTCTTTATCAACCTTGGCTTTAGCTTTTGCCGGGTCTTGCCAAAACTCTCTTGTGGCAAGAGCTATATGACCATTTAGAGCCGGTTCAAGATCATTTGGAGCAATGTTGCTTGGGCACGCTTCAACCTCATCAAGACATACCACCTTGGCCTTCAAAGCAAGTGAGGGGCCTTGTTTCATCCCCATGGCCCTAGCACGGCTATCTTCGGCATTCTTGGTGGCAACCTTGGAGGCTTGCACTTCTTGCATAACTTCATTGGATGTCATTTCGTTGTAGTTGTGTCTTCCTTGAATGGCCTTCACCTCGATGGGCTCGAAGGCAAGAGAGCATTCACATACTTCCTCTTGACATAAGCATCATCCACATAGGTTGCCCCCACATCAAAGAAGGCCTTTGCAAGAGTCTTGAGTCTTCCATACATGTCTTCATGAGTCTCATTGTCAAACATGTAGAAGCCTTCGGCATCATTGCTCAAAGACTCATATCGGTTTCTCTTCATGCTTTCATTCCCAAGAAATGCAACCTCAAGACAATTCCAAGCTTCTTTGGCGGTGGTGGCATTGAGAACATAATGCTTGTCACTTTCACCACTGAAAGTTCAATCATATGGAGTGCGGAGGCATTGAGTTGCTTTTCGGCAAATTCTCTTCTTGTCACATTGCTTGGATCCGCAACCTTGTACCCATCTTCAATGATCCTCCAAAGCTCGATAGAGGCACTGTTAATATGAGATTTCATTGAGCGTTGCCAACTAGCAAAGGCTAATGCATTAAGCTTAGGTGGAGGACCAATGGGGTTTATGCGGGTGGTGATAGGTGGGTCGATAGGGTACCATCCCGGAACGTTATGGTACTCTTCCTTCCCATCTTCATGCTTGGTAGGAGGAGGAGGAGATGGTTTAGATCCGGAGGTGGTTTCCACCCCTTCTCATTTTTCTTTTTACCCTCCTCGGAATCACCTTCATCGGAGTTAGAGATACCCTCTAGTGGGATGGTTTCCGAAACCTTGGCATTTGTGAGTTTCATGAGCATGTCACGCAACTCATCAAATTTGACATTCATGTCATTCATGGACGATGTCAATGTTGTTTCCAACGATTTGATATCGGCCATGGATGCCATGGTCTCTTGGCCTTGGCAAGATCGGCCTCATCCTCACTTTGTGTCATACTTCTCTTAGGCGGTTAAACCCAAAACAAGAGAGCCTAGCTCTGATACCAATTGAAAGGATCGGTATGACACCTAGAGGGGGGGGGTGAATAGGTGCTACTCCAATTTTAGTCTTTTTCAATTTAGGCTTGACACAAAAGGTAAATTCTCTAGATATGCAACTACGGTGAATTTACCTATATGACAAGCTAGCAACTAAGCACGATATAATAAGGCGGTAAACAAGGATAGAGGTAACCGAAGTCAAAGCACGCGGAGACACGGATGTAATCCCGAGTTCCTCCTTTTTAGGGGAGTACGTCTCGTTGGAGAGGTGTGAACCAACACAATGGTTCAACGGCCACAAAGGCCTCACCCTCTTCTCCGGTGAACCGCACCACAAAGGTTTGGTTCACTTCAACTATCGGAAACCTTCGAGGCGGAGTCCGGAGCCTTTACAACAACGATTTGGGGCACAACCCACAAAGGATTGGGGGCTCCCAAACAGCTACAATCTGTCACAAAGACAATCAAGTGAGTACAATAGGGGGCTAGGTTTTCCTAGTGGAAACCCTAGCAATGGTCCCTCAAGTGAATGAGGGGGAAATGACAAACGGCTCGGTGAAGATGTAGATCGGGGCCTTCTCCTTCAATCCTCCAAAGATCAACAAGTTTGGGTGGAGGGATTGGGAGATCTAGTGATTCTTGAGCTTGCAACAATGGGGATCTTGAATTCTGGGCGAGCTCTCAGCTGGAGGTAGGTGGAGGGGTATTTATACCCCTCCAGAAATTCTAGCCGTTGCCCTCAGTTTGACACAGTTTTCACTTAGGCCGGAAGTTCCGGTTGGGCCGGAAGTTCCGGCGCCGGAACTCCGGGCAAACCTCCGGCGACCACAGTACCCTTTTTCTTCGAAAAAGTCGGCCGGAAGTTTTAGGCCGGAACTTCCGCCCTTGGGCCGGAACTTCCGGGCCAATCCGGAACTTCCGGCCAGTATAAAACCTGAGCATTTCCACAAGCATAAAACTTCTTTGTTTGTGAACTTTGAACCTGTCACAAGCTTAACATATTGTTAAACACGGCTTTTGTTGTCATAATCACCAAAACAAGATTACGGGCAAGTTTGCCCTTTCAGTAACCCTACAAGCTCGTCGTCACCGAAGAAGAGGAAGACGGTGGAGAGGCTTAGAGGGTGGCCAATAGGGTGGAGGATTGGCAGAGGAGGAGATTAGGGCATGACGAGACGACGACACGCCGCGGCTGCACGCAGGTCGTGGGACAGGAGGCTGGTGGAGGTGGCGGGGGGGGGGGGTGCTCTCCTTCCCCTCTTTTTCCATGAGAAAAACTACCTGGTTGAAATTTCGACACCGGTCTCGGTCACCCGTCGGCTAGCACTACCTCTTATATATAAAAAAATGCAACAACGAGCTCCACGTGTAGGAGGCCAGCTATTCCGTCTACCTAAGAACGAAATCTAAATCTAAAAAAAAAAGGAACGAAATCGAGAAACACATGGATATACTATCCGTTCGAAAGGTGAAGCGAGTCCTACAAACGAGCAGGAACACATTGTACCAAAAAAATAGTCGTCTAAAAAGTTCACTCAACCCTATTTCTGGAACCTCCTCTCTCTACAGTGCTCAGAGGCGAATCGGAGGCGACTCAGATTTTCCCGGCGGCCGCCGGCGTATCTGCGGGATTCCTCACTCTCCGTCGGCCGCTATGGCGGCGGGAGGGTGGGGAATCCCCGGATCTGCGTTCCGGCGTGTAGATATGGGGCTTGTGGGCGGCGCTGGCGTGGTGGGGTCGTCGGTGTTGGCCTTTTGGTGCTCTGCGGTTCCCCCTTTTCGACGTCGTCTTCGACGGCGTTGCCGAGCTGCAGGTGAGTCACCTCTCCGCCGTTGCTATCTCCGGCGGCGGCGGCAGGTTGGTGGCAGGTGTACAGGAGGCCGGCGGAGGGGTTTCAAGGCGGCGGCTGTGCGGGTTCGTGGTGTGCAGGTGGAAGATCTGTCCATCTCCGGTGAGGTGGTGTGGCGCTGGCCCTAGATCTGGGGCAATTCGAGCTTGGGGTGTGCCCCCGGCCGTTGCTTCTTCTTCGTCTTCAGATCCAGCTCCTCTGAGTTGGTGGATACTACGGCTCTTCAACGCCTCCGGGCTAGGAGTTCTTCTGCTCCCGCGGTGGGTGTTCTTGGCGGCTGGTTTCTTCGGCGTCTCCGACGGTGGAGGGCTTGCGCGCCTGGTGACCTCGAGGTTGAAGATGGAGTGTGCCACCTTTGCTGTTCTTTGTTTCCTCTCTGTTTTTTCTTTGCTTGTACTTGGCTCTGTATTGTGTTTCTTTCTGTTTGAATACAAGTAGCTATATTATCAAAAAAAATAGTCGTCTGGCAACCAGTATCTTGCTTGCATACCAAGCCCCACGTGTGCGAGCCCCATTGGCCGAACGCCCTCACCACACCCTAAACCTCATGCCCAAGGGACGTTTAACTTCAGCAGCAAGCAAGCCAGCCCAAAGCACACGGACGCTGCCGCTCGGGAAGATTCGGCGCTGCTTCGCTGCGCACCGCACGAACGTAACGGCCGGTTCGGACCATCCGTGGCCGTCCGATCGAGGCCTCGGTGCACGCGCCGGCCGATCCGACGGCGCGGGCCTCGCGTCCGACCCCGCGATAAGAACGGCCAGCGAAAACCGTTCCGCTCATTCGAACGGACTCATCGCCCCCTCCGTGGCTCGCCACTCGCTGCTCTTCCTCTCGAGTTCCTCGAGTTCGCCGTCTCCGCGACTCCGCCTGCTCGCGATTCGATTCGATCCGCGGTGCCGCGCTGTTGGAGGAGTTCGAGTGAGGTACGCCCTTCGATCGATCGATCTCCTCTCCCCCGGTTCGCGTGTGTTTTGTCAGGTTCCTCGGTGCGCGGAGAGATTTGGTCGATTTCCTCGCATTGTGTTGCGAGTTTGATTTCCAGATAGTAGATTGGTTTTAATTCGCTGTAGTCCTTCTGGGACCTGACGCCGCAGCACCTTGATCTGGCCATGGCTCTTATTGTTCTACTTTTCGTTGATGTTGCAGGCGGCGGCTGCTTGCGTGCGGTAGCGGACGGCGGTCGGCGGACGCGATGGTTTCGTTCGACATGAGTGACCGCAAGAGTACGCGTCTCCCCCACCACACCCTCCTCCTTTCTCCCCTGTATCGTCCAGTTCATGAGTCGTTTGGTGCGAGATTGGGTGGTGTGTTTGCTCTCCGCTCTTGAGCCCCTGTCCAATGGATTTGGTTTGTAGAACCTCGCCCAAATTAACGGATGTTTTGTGTCACGGTTAGTTTAGTGTGAACTAGTTGCCATCAATACGATTTAGTCGCAAAGTGATCTGCGCTAACTCCTTTTTTTTTTTGAACTATCTGCGCTAACTCCTAAATGTGGCAAACTATGCTTCTGCATTGGCATCTCAGTACGACGGTGTTATTTCTGAGTTTGGCAGATTTAAGACTATGAAATCAAGTTGGGCTAGCTTACGGACATTTCAGAATAAGAATTGCTGGTACTTGGTGGGTGTTTGATCAATTCAATAGTGAACAAATTGTCAAGTAGATATAGTTCGTCCAGATGCATCATGATTTCGATTCAGTAGGAGTATGACTGAAATTTTGCTGACCAATTTAACTTGGTGACAATTGCTCTCTAACCAGGAGGAACCATCTGATACTTAGTAGGTGTTTGATCATTCATTGATGAACAAATTGTCAAGTAGATATAGTCCGTCTAGATGAATCATGATTCTTAACCATATGACTGAAATTTGGCTGTCTAATTTAACTTGGTGACACTTTGCTTCTTTGTCTTGCTCGATGCACCTGCACCACTGACCCATGCTCAAACTGTTTCACATTACCAACAGAGATTGGGCTGGGCTTGACTGGGTTTGGAGTTCTGTTCTCGTTTCTCGGGATCATCATGCTGTTTGACAAGGGGTTCCTGGCAATGGGGAATGTAAGAATAACCCTCCTGCGTTACCCCTTACTGCACTGCAACCTACTCCTTTCTGATCATCTTGCTGTTGTCAGATTCTCTTCGTGTCTGGTGTTTCACTAACCATTGGGCTGAACTCAACCGTACAGTTCTTCACCAAGCCTAGGAATCAGAAGGTCCTGTAAACAATGCAAGCTTAGCCATTTATCCAGCTGTTCAGTTCCAATTCAATTTGAGCTAACAAGATTCACCTGAATGTGCAGGGTTCGATTGCTTTCGGGATCGGCCTTTTCATGGTCCTTATTGGATGGCCTGTCTTGGGCATGATGGTGGAGTCGTATGGCTTTGTCGCGCTATTCAGGTTGGTGAATCATGTGTTGTGCATTTATATGTTCATCTGAAAGCTGGTTTTAAGCATACATTGAGAAATCGTTGAATTTTTTGGTGACTGTATCTGATTTCTGCTGAATTTCGACACAGCGGCTTCTGGCCCACTGCTGCTGTATACCTGCAAAAGACCCCCGCCGTTGGTTGGATTTTCCAGCACCCTTTTGTGACTTCGGTAAGACAATGTGTATTTGTTCTGTACGTGTTTGCTATTTTGGACTGCCTAATTTTCTTCAAGCTAAATCCAATCCTGTTGCCACTTTAATTTATTTAGAGATTGGTGAACCATATGAATGAATCTTACTGTACATCTTACTGATGTTCCCTACTCGCATTTCGCAGCTGCTCACTCGGTTCAGAGGAAGACGAGTCCCTGTGTAATCACCGTGCGGTGGAAACAATCCCGGGAATGCCACTGCCAGATCGCCTGTAAAAAGAAGATGGCCATGTTGTTTGCTCGCTTGTTATTTGATTCCTTAATGCTGTGATGCGTGTTAATCCCGCTTGCGCTGCTACCAGTGAATTTCTGTAGATCTCTTGACTACGTCAAAAATTGTACAAAGCATTTGTTAGCACTTGTTAAGTAGGCGAACAGGAAGAGCTGAAGCTAATACCTCTTTTCTGAATGATGATAATGACGAATCGATTTGCAGACAAGTCCATTTTTCAGACATTGATTTCGGTTCCAGTGCTCTGTTTTCAAAGGAAAAGGAAAGAAAAACTTACAGTTAGTTCATAACTTCCACTGATTTTATCCCTGAGAAGTCATTTGCTCGCTTGGTTCCTATACAAAGAATCGTTCTTGACTGTGAACAGCTGATTTCATGTCTGCACGTTGCATGAACAACAAACGCAGTAGAAATACACTGCTAGAGCAACAGGGTTATGCATCATCAACAGGGAGGTCAAGCAACCATCATGGCTTATTAGTGCTTTATACATCAGGAACGGTGACTATGATAACTAAAATTGTGGAATATGCCAAAACACAGTTTATATCAAATAAACTACCTGCATGCACAAGCCGTGGAGAGATCTATTCATCAAAACAGTCAGGTTTTGCATACCATGTAACTGCATTATCAAGTGAGACTTGGTTACATGAGATTATTCACTTCTGGAATGTGTCACCACTCGGAGTACTGTCCTTGTATGCCGACACGTTTCACTTGGTGTTTAACCTTTCAACTTTGCCCTGGTGTGTACATTCAAATGAAACACCGAAGCATATAGCTGTTCTTTGTTTCTTCCTTCTCCAGTATCATGCGTTTCCATGGCACTTCTTCGATTTCAAGCTGTTCCGTTCATGAAAACCTGTGGTCTCAACTTCCCATGAGTGACCCAAGCACACTATCCCTGGACAGGTAAATTTCTGATCACATCAAATGTAGCTGGGATCAAAGAAGATAACCAAAGGATTCAAGGTTCAGTGAAACCCACTAAGATGAGAACTGAGAATACAGATTTTGCATATATAGAACAAGACTCGAGCGTTAATTTGAACAACAGTTTCCACAAATTTATAACTGACAATTTGATCACCAATCTATTTACAGATGTTAAGAACAAACAGGGACCAAGAACTGATTTCTTCAGGTTTGCTCCCAAGGAGTTTTCTCCAATGACATAAACATCAGATATACGGAAGATCAGAAAACTAAGCTATAATTGAGCTACACGATCCTGGACTGGAGTACTTCCTGTTACAACATTCTGTAACTTCCTAACCGAAGTGCTATACAGTATCACAACCAAACATCTTCCAAGGTGAAGCAACGACTAAGAGCTTCTCATAATTTTAATTGCTTCGCTGCCGCTTCTGATGTCACTCAGTAAAGCAATTTGATGTAGAAGTTGCGCTATCCTCTGCAACAAGAAAAGTAAAGAATATATTAAGGGAAAATCAAAAAGGGACATAGACTCAGTAATCTGTAGAGGTGCCAAATGCACCTATAAACCTTATTCACGAGACTCAACAAAAGCAACTGTAGTCATTGCCACAAATTGTTGGTAGTTTGTCACCCAACGTAGATTTTCATATTTGGAAATGCAGAAATGCAAAAGAACACGTAATGAAACCTTCACGCACCAATCTGTTGGCAAATTATGTTGTGGATCATCATAGGACATAGAGGAATGTCCACCTTCCAAAGTTTTACAGGCAAAGGTTGTGCATAAAGGCATTAGGTCTTGAGTAAATTTTAATTAGCTACATGAAAAAGGTTGTGCACAAGATATAGGCTAAGATGGACATGTGCGATTTATTTGAAACTTGTGAAACATGGTAAAATACTACCTACAAGAAGAGTACATATTTTCGAGCATATTTGTTTGGGAGCTCTGTATTTTTGAAGTATTCCAAGAATACTTTGGTTTTCAGAAAATACTGAAGTATCAAATACTTTGAGGTGTTTGGCTATAAGTAAAACTGTAGTTTTCTATACTTCAATATCTAGGAAACTACACTATTTTTGAACTAAAGTATTGGTTCGCTAGGCATAGGAAATACGGTGGTTTTCAAATACTTTGATTTTGAAAATACTTCACTGCCAAACTAAGTCGAAGACTTTAAGAGGACTAAGAGGGTGTAATAATCATCAATGGGCAATGCACGAACTGTCAAAAACACTATATATATGCTGTATGCCAGCATCAAAGGGAGTGAATAAAGGATATATATTCATCTCTTGGTCTTCCCCAACATCAACCATTGTAAGAGAAAAACTATCGAAACAGATTTCATAAGGTTCATTTATCAACGGCTGTCCCGAACATCCACCTTTAGCTCGACCCAACACCTCACCATAATGAACTATGTATATCAATGATTCAAATGTCATGAAGCATGCGATCAGTTACCATGACAATGACCAACAAGATCTCTTGGGTGCAATCAATTCAACTTCCCCAAAAATCGAATTGCTTCAAAACTACATGGACAAGTTCTAATTCTCGAAATAAAAGACATCGACAAGTTCTAAATCTGCCGAATACAGAGATGTCATTCACATCATGACCAAAAGGGAGTGAACAAAGTAATCATCAATGAGTAACACACGAACAGTCAAAAGATACTGTATATGCTGTTTGCCACCATCGAAGGGAGTGAACAAAGTATATACCGCAACAGCAACCATGGTAAGAAGAAATATAGAAGAAACAGTTTTCCTGAGGTTTATTTATTCATCGCCAGGTTCTCAAACATCCACCTTAAGCTTTGACCCAACACCTCTCGCCGCATTGTATTATGTATATATCAGTCATTTAAATGTCATCAAGCATATTATCAGTTCCTAATGACGACAATAACCAACGAAATCTCTTGGGTTCAATCAATTCAACTTCCCAGAAATCGAATTGCTTCAAGACTACATTGAAGCATACCATCAGTTACTATGATGACAAGTGGCAACGAAATCTTTGTGTTCAGTCAATTCAACACCCCCAGAACTCGAATTGCTTCAAGACTACATTGGTATGTTCTAGTACTTCTCAAAACTGAAAGCATTGACAGGTTCTAAATATGCCAAACACAGAGATTTCGTTCGCATCATGAACAATGGTTGTAGAGATCCACAAACCTTATCCTTCTCCTGCGAGAGCAGGACGAGCAGGCTCATCTCCCTCCTGTCCCGCCGGCGCACGTACGCAGCGCCCCAACCACAACGGCCGCCGCCGCGGCCGACCATACGGCTGGCCTCACCGCGGGACATCCGCAACTCTCCGTGCACGAGCACGGATCCGGCACCGGCCGCCCACGCGCGCCTCGCCGCCGCGCGGCACCTCGCCCACCCCCACAGCCACTCCTCTTCCTCGTCATCAGTCTCCTCCTCCTTGTTTTCCTTGGTCGCGGCCTCCTCGGCCTCCACCTCGAGGCCCAGGCCCTCGTGGAGGCGCGGGGGGAAGATGGCGCAGTCGTCGAGGCCGCCGTCGACGGGGGAAGCGGCGCCGGCGGCAACGGTTACGGTTTGGTGGACGAGTTCCCAGGCGTCGGAGGCGGGGGCAGGCGGGGATGAGGAGGCGGAGGGCATGGAGGCGAGGGAGGAGGAGGAGAGCGAGAGGTTCAGCGTCTTGGACTTGAGGAGGAGGTGCGGGTTTGGGGAGGGGAGGAGGAGCGGGTGCAGCGCGGAGTAGGGCGAGGCCGGGGCGGACATGGAGGCGAGGAGCTGGGAAGGCGGCGTCGACGGCGGCGGCGGCGGGAGCCTCTCGTCCATGGCCACTGCTGCTGCTGCTACCGGTCGATTTTTCCTTTTCGGTTATCTCGAGGTTTTTGTCGAGAAAAAAGGTTGTCCGCTCATGTGGTGCGTCAGATGTTGACATGTGGTTTTCGTTTTCGTTTTACTGAGCTTTTCTCCAGACTCACCATCCATGATCCATCCGCCTCACTAGTACGAGTATCATTCAGTGTCAATTTCAAAAAAAATATCATTCAGTGTCACTCACTCCCTGAAATTTGCTTCAGAACACGGTCAAGTCTCTATATTGGCCGGAAAGTGGTTTGCGATCCCGGGCACCAGTGCTCGCTCCTGTTTAAAAAATTCAAAAAACATATTTATAAGTTTCAAAAATTCTGAAAACAATTCCACGTGTAGCCAATGATATATCCCACTAACGTGCAAAATTTCAACTCTAAAAACTTTGTATTCTGAGCTACACAAAAATGACAAATGTGTAGATCCGAGAATGTATATTTTCAAATCTCTAAGTTTTATCAGATTTGTTATTTTGTGTAGCCCATAATACAAAGTATCTCAATCTAAAAATTTGCACGGTTGTGGGATACACCATTGGCTACCCATGGAATTTTTTCAGAATTTTTTAAAACTTCTAAATATGATTTTCGAAAAAAATTAAATAGGAGGGAGCACTGGTGCCCGGGATCAAAAAAATATCCACTGTATATTGGCCAGCTATCCAAAATCTAAAGCATCTTCTATATGCTAGGTTGTGTACTCACACTTTCGCAAGCAGCAAAAAACGACTTCCAACCTCTCACTGATAAGTTTATCAAACGACTACACGGATGAAAAGGAAAGAATCTCAGGCGCTCTCGCAAAAAACCGTCATCGTGGCCATCGTAATGTACCACATCGTTGTTATGCCACTCCCAAAATGACCGCAGAAGAAAATCGACACGTACATCAGAGGATTCATTTAGAAGGGTGACAAAGCTGGAAACGAAAATGGGGGTCACTCTCAGATAAATTGGAAAACGCTTTGCGCACCTAAGAAGATAGGGGGAGTGAGAGTGACTGATCTCGATCGTTTTGAAAGGGCTGTGAGGGTCAAAGGGCCGTGGTTCCAGTGGACGGATTTGGAGCGTCCCTGGGCGGCTGGCCCTGAATTGCCATGCAATAAAGACGATATGGCTCTTTTCCGTGCATGCACGACCATTACCATTGGAGATGGGGGAAAGTCAAGTTTCTGAAATGACAAGTGGATAGGAGATTCCGCCCTATGAGAAAGAGCACCCGAGATTTCCAAGATTGCTATTAGAAAGAACCGTATTGTTCAACATGAGCTTCAAGACAACTGTTGGAGCATGACCGTGGCTAGGCTATCCTCCCTCGAACAACGTTGAGAGTACGTTGACCTCTGGTGGTTGCTTCAGCAGCCAGGAACTGATCCCAACCGCATAGACACCATTTCATGGAACCCAACTTCCTCGGGCCAATATTCTGCCGGCTTATGAGGCGCAATTCGCTGGCAGGCTACCGCCATTCCACCTTGACAAATGTTGGAAGGATTATGTTGTACCCAAATGTAAGCTGTTTGCATGGCTGGTTCTTCAAGGAAGAATCCTAACCGGGGACAACCTAGCTGTTCGGGGATGTCACAATCCCATATGCCAGCTCTGCCTCTGGGACAATGAGATCGTAAATCACCTATGTAAAGACTGTCCGTACTCTGCCGCGGTCATTAGGACGGTCTCGTCGGTGTTGGGCTCTCACTAATGGAGCAGCAAGCATGTTAGCAGCTGGTGTAGCATCGTGAAGACGTTTGGGTGGGGGAAGCTTCCAAGCCTTATGTTTCTAAACTATGTCCTATCCTATGGCAGAATCTAGTTAATGTGGAGGCTATCTTACGCCAGGAAGTTCACATAAATTTTCAGTACATAGTTGGATATAGCATATCAACCGTACGGGATGAAAAAGAGGGCACATAAAAGGTAAGCAACGTACAAGTGATGATATCGATTGAGATCGCAGCACCCGCGATCGCCCCTCGTCTCATGGCCCTCCTTTCCTCCCCCTCCTCTCCCCAGCCACCATAGCCACCTCTCCACCTCCCTCTCCAGACCCCCACCCCTGTCCAGATCCAAACCCAGAACCAGCTGTCGTCGCCGGGGGAGATGGAGCTCTCGTCTCTCCCTCCCTCGGGTGCTCTGAGTCCTTCCTGCCACCTCCCCCTGCCCAGCTCCCTCTGAACTTCACGCCGGTGGTCATCTCCGAACTTCCACCTGCGCCTACGGAGGGGATTTGGGAGGAGGTTGGGGGACGGCGCCGCCCGAGGCGGGAAAAGGCACCTGCTCCGCCTACCAGGAAAGGGACCGGTCTCTCCCCCGCCTTCAAGCGCAGGACCTTCGGCACGTATCCCCGGTGATGCAGGGGCCCCTGATGAAGGATCTTGGAGTGGAGATGATTTTGGCATTGGAGGAGTTGGAGGGTTTTGATACCCCTAGCCCGGAGGAGAAGATCGCGAAGGTGATGGCTCAGTATGACGCGATTGAGCCACAGGAGAAGACCTTGCCTTCTTTGATGACGGAGCTCTGCCGTGAGATTGCTGACATGCCCAAAGACAAGCAACTTCAGATGGATGTTCCCCCTTTGGCCGAGCGACGAAGCATCCGGTTGGACAAGAAGAACAAACAGTGTGTCATTCCAGTAGCCAAGCGCGCCGAGTTCAGATTGGCAGAGTCTTTTGGAGAACTTCCGAAGGGACATGTTTTGAAGAAAGGCTCCGAGGAAGATGTGCAAGACACGATGAAGCCTTATCTTCGATTGTGCAAGCAACCATCTTCGCCGACGGCACTCTAGGCAATTCGTGAGATGGTACAAGTTAATGGTTAGTGGCTGCATTCATATGGCTAGGCGCAAGCTCTCCCTATGTCGGGTGAGTGATCTCCGGGTGGTGTTGCTTGGTGTTGCCGATTACGAGGTGTCTCCGATGGACTTGGGCCTAGGGAGTCTTGTTTCCGACTCCGATGATGTGTCTTAATTCCTTTTATAGGTTTTGAGTGGTTTTCGCCGGTTCCCGTAATTAACCGTGCATTGTATGGGTTTGGGTCCGGTTTCCCCTTCTAAACTGGATCAATTCTTTCTTCTAATAATGCAATGACAGAGCTCCTGCCGGTTACAGTCAAAAAGCATATCAACCATAGACGGGTAACAGTAGACAGTATTACTATACAGTTGTATAGACAAGAAGTAATATGTAAAGACAAAATATTAGCTAGTTATCATTTTGCAGTGAGAATCACTATAAACAGTGTACATGAAAGAATATCAATGAAGAAAACAACAGAGAGAAAGAAAAAGCCCGTGCTCAAAGGTCATGACCTAGCCACCCAAAATACATCTACAGACCAACGGAGAAGTCAGATGAGTGCTGACGGGATCACTCATCTCCTTCTGCCTAGTGTAATTTCACTTAATCAATTGACAAACTTATGTCTTGCACATATAGTATTTCTCCATAAATCTTGCGTTTTTCTCCGAGAACAACACAAGAGATCTGCGTGTCCTTGTAGTAAGCTTACAGAATAGAGTTTTAAATCAGATTACGTCACCACTCCAACCATATCGGACAGGCAGTGGGGAAGAAGAGAGAGAGTCTAAGCAATTCCTCTCGATTGCCCACCTCTACCTAGGCGTCTTATCATTTGAAGTTTGAGTAGTATTTTGTTTAAGCATTCTTCTTAAGAAATTTATATAAGAATACAAACGATTAATACTTGGCTCAAGATCTCTACAACATGGCACAAACGACCGTTACAAAGAGATTTCACAACGTTAACAGAAAGTTCTATGATATTGTCTGGCTGAAATTCAAATTTCTGGCCCATTGCGATTCTCTGGTCCAAACAACGATGATGCGACATGCATATTACCTTCCATTTTCTTTTGTTGCGCAACAAAACAAAAAGGCGTTCATCACACAGGTTCCAAGATAATCACTAATATTCACATATACATAACCTGTACAAAAAGTTCTCACGGGTTTATCGCAAAAATGGTGAGCTTATCCCCCGGCAAAAGATAATGAGCAGCATGACACTAAAAAATCTTCGAATAGTGGCAAAGCAGTTGACCTTCGTGGCTCCCACATATAAATCCTCCTACCCCTGGGTGCAGTATATTGTAACTAGGAGGACACATCTTACAGATTTTGCTGTCAATGTCCTCATCTGGAGATAAACAAGGAAATAGTCAAAGCATATTTATTCTTTTTTTAATAAAACTGTACAAGAGTATATGACAATACATAAATATATCAGATAAGCGGCAAATATGTACAGCGACGCAGCACACGAACACGACACAAAGAAAAGATTAAGGCACTGAGCCAATCTAGAAGAAGAGCTTTAGACTCATCCTTTAGCCTACTGCTATGCAACACTAGATCCTGTCCAAAGTTGTGGAACCAGCTCCCATGTCTTCATTTTAAATGAAATTATTTGCTTTGTTTCTAGATTTGTTTATGATGCTGTAATGAAGCCTTCGATGAAAAAGGCTTGATTGAAGGACAATGGTGTAGCTAGCCTCAAACATAGTCATTTTATCTGAGCTATTTCTCCACAGAATGACAATGCAGCGCCAGCAGATGTTAGGACTGCGAATGCATTTCATCTTTTGGAAGAAACTCATCTCTAAGTTTAATCGAATAGAATCAAGCAGCTAGAGATTGCCTGCTGTAGTGCTCTCTCTCTCTCTCTCCCAGCTCTCTTTTCTTTGAACTGAAAACTGTAGGGAGGGAAAATATTTACAAGGTGTCAAGCGCAAGCCAGCTAAGGACATGTGAACATTAGAAAAGGTTCGATTTCTAAGGAGAGCTCAACACTGAAATGAATTTGGTGTTACTTGAGAATACGCTTAAGCCTATTTAATTTTGATCCTGCAGAAGACCTTGAGCACCTAGGAAAAACGAAAGCTCATTTCATCTAACTCATGAGCCTCTTTATTATAACATTACATAGTTAAGGTATCTGTAGTCCTAATATTGAAATCAACATCCTTATCAGTTACTCCCTCCGTTTTTTAATATAAGATGTTTTAGGTGGTACACATGTTGTCTATATACACACTAAAATGAGTGAACATGTACACAAAAATGTGTCTACATACATTTATGTGCATGTACATGTGCATGTGGACAAAAGCTAAAACATCTTATATTAAAAAACGGAGGGAGTACCAATTCCCAAAATAAAATAAACATGAAAGTACATACCAAGTGCAATGCATGCCACCACGTTGTAATCGAATCCCCGATTAATTTTGGCCTCAACAAAAAAACATTGCTGGACAAAGCCTCCACCAGTGGAAGTAGCATCTTTCTTACGACCCAAAAGGTTGCAATGGTACCACGTGTAGTTCTCAAACACCACAGGATACATGCTGATGTGGTTTGGAATGAGATCATAGTTAGAGACCTACATGAAAAAATGGATTAGTACCAAATTATTATAGAGCATGACTGTGCATCCGTGCTGATGCAGACAGAGGCTAGGAGTATGAATTCCATTAAATAAAAACCAAATCTTTGTTGTGCATCGTATATGATGAAGTTTGTAGACAACGAAAAGCATGAATAGATTAAACCAAGTAGAGAACAGTATGCATAGGGACATGCCGTTCTGTATATGCTTTGCAGCAAACCTCGCTAAAAAAATGCAAATGCGAACTAGAAAAAGGAAGTACTCAGACGCATAACCATATTTTGGGCCTTTCTGTACTCCATGGCAGCATTCCAGATGCGCTCTTCTTTCTTAAGCAGTTCCTTTGGATCCACGGGTCTGGGCATCAAGAGGGAATTCATGATTAGAGAAACTGAACTAAATCGTATTAACAGAAAGAAAAGGAGAACTAAAATTTCAAAATAAATTGCAACAGAGTAAGTCCCACGACTTGAACTTATTTACATATGGACACTAGTCCAATCAGTGTCATCCAATAGATGTCAGGAAAGTGAATGCCTTGCCAATATTTACTGCTTTTGGTAGACAAATAAATACTACTAGTAGATGAGTAGACATAGATACTTCATAGTCAATGAATGACAACCGGAAGGCTTTTAACTACGCTGCTATGGCGTTGAAACACAAGAAATCCATATGAAGACTTTATAGTTCTTCAATATGTTAGCAATCGATGGTTGTTTCTGAGACGCCCCTATCCCACAAACGAAAACATTTGTAACTGAGCCAATATAGAATATGTTTCGGTGGAACTGCCGTCATGACATTTGCTTCTCAGTGGGGGCGAGATCTTGGATGCCGGGGCGGCCGCTCCGGAAGGTGAACTGCGCGGGCGACTCGGCGGCGAGTGACGTGGCAGTGGTGATGGTCGTCTTGTCTGTCCACGTGGGTGGAGAGGAGTTGGCGGTGGGAGGTCCTCGTGCTGGCTGCGCTTCGGCAATGGTAGCGGCTCCTGGCTCAGGGACTTTGGGCGGTTCGCGGTACCGGGTGTGGTAGGGAGATCTTTCCGAGCGAAAGCTCTGCGCTCCAGCGCCAACAGAGACGACGCATGCGGGTGTCATAACCCTCTTGGGGGCGCTGTTGTGGGCACCTTCTCCGCATTAGCGCTCCGGGTGAAAACCCTTGACCGATCGGTCTGGACCACGGCGGCGTTATGCGTCGTCACCCTCTTGGGGGCGTCGTCGTGGAGCCTCGGTATTTCTCGACCTGATGGTAGGGTCTTCGGTGACAAGGCTGGTTTCCTTTGTTCTTTTTTCTTTATCTTTGATTTGTTGTGTAAGAGGGTTTCCTTATCACCTTGTATCGGTTCGGCCGGTAAAGTTTATTTATAAAGCGGGACAAAAACCTATTTCGACTAATCTAATAATCTGATCCGCCTACCGTACCAAGAGAACTAACTACCGAACAACATTTATAGTGACATTTTCACATGATCTCGTGTAAAGTAACACGCTAGAACCTGGCCAAGAAGAATTCCAAGTCTTCACCCTAGTTGTTGAAACCAAACAGGTTACCGAATAGCTTAGTAAAAAACTGGTTGGACCAATGATTTTACAATATTCATATAGTAACATAATTTGAATTATATTAAACAAAAATGTAAATTTAAATACTTGGAAAATAGTGTACTACTCCTTCCGTGCCAATTTATAAAGCTTGCACCGAATTACAGGTTGAACTTTAGACCAACAAAAGAACTTAAAAACAGTGTATCACTTTTATGTCTTACTACTCGCAAATTGCTAGAGTATCTGATCGTTTAATCTTGATGACCGGAAAGAACAATGCATACTAAAAGAACTGAGTTCTGTGCTAAATAAGATGGTGAAAACGGGTAAATGCATCCCAAGCAAAACAGAGAAGTTGAGGAGGATTCAGAGTTCATACCCGCTGATGTTGTCGATGTGATCGCAGTTGCTTTTGCGATTGAGAAGGATACGCGGATCCACATCGGTGTAGAAAAGGCTGGTGACAGGACGGCCAATTCGACGCATAAACCTCATCCTCGATAGGACAAGTTTCCGCACCTCTCCAGCCGCTGCTTCGATTTCCTGCTTCTCCTTCTCCTCATCAATCAGGTTTGCAAGCTCGGGATTTTCCGCCTCCATCGCTCCAGTGGCTGCGTCGCTTTACTGTAGTAACCCTGTCGTGGTGGGATCACGGCAGATGCCATAGGTATGGCTAAGATGGGGCCGAATGGTCGTTGGGGGAATCCGGGGAGGGTTTATGCACTCAAGAAGTGCACACGCAAGAACACGAACGAAGAACCAAGAAAGCAAGAACACAAAGCACACCACGATGTACCCTGCTTCGGGGCCCTCTTGTGGAGGTAACACCCCTACTGCAGCACTATCCTAGTCAGTGTATAGCTCAAAGTGACAAGTACAAGCTGCTCCTCGAGCTGTATGATGCTACAATGGTGAGAACTTGAGGTAGAAGATGGAGCCAAACGGGAGGAAGAAGGCACTCCGGGCTGAATCCGAGGTGTTTCCGGGGTGTTCCGAGCTTCCTCTCTCTCTTTCTTTTCTCTCTTGATCAACTAGTTCCAGCGCGGGGGGGGGGGGGGGATCTCTCTAGCAGGAGGGGGTGAAGCCCATATATAGGCCAGCCGGGTTACCATTGTGCCCCTCGCCGAACACTGTTGCCATGCCTCTGCAACGGTCACCACCGTACCACCGTACCTCGGTCAGGGACAAGACGTGGCTTGCCCATCTCCTGTAGCCTAACGGCAGAACTAGCATGTCCCCTCTGACCGAGACAGGACGTGGCCTGGCAGAGCTACCTCGTAGCCTTTTCCCAGATCCCGCGTGGTCAGCGGTCAGAGACGTGCAGGCCCGCCGAACCCGGAGCACGCCTCTGCCAGGCTCCTTGACAGACGCTCCCGTGTCAGGCGCTCTTGTACCCGGCTGGAAGTGACAGGAGCATTGACTCCTGCCCGACCTACAGCCCATCACCTCGGTTAGCTCGGTACGGATGTGACGGGCTCCGTACCTCGGGTCTTGCGCTTAATATCTTTTACCAGGTCGGATCTTACTTCCTCCCCACAGCTTCTCCTGCACTCACAACACAAACCACTGCACTGAGGTAGTTAGGTCGGCTGAACATAGCTCGGACAGTGAACCTCGGCCCTGGCCAACAGTATACCTCGGACCCCTCTGGGCCACAATAGGTCGGCCTGTATTCTCCAGGTCAAGATGAAGCTCGGACCTTCCCAGGCCCAAACAGGTCGGCCCTTTCCGTACCTCGGCACAACTTCGAACACCACCTTATGCCAAGCCTTGACCCTACCCGGGGATACTCCCCCGACATTAGTCCCCGAAGCTGGTGCGGTCCTACGACCTCGGACGGAGGGCCGTAGCAGGTTCAAAACAAGCAAGACACCACCTCCTAAACCGACCTCCAACATAGTTCGCCGAGGTACTTCCCACATACCACCATCCAATCCGAGGTAGATATGCAAACTGAACTCTCCGAGCTATCTGACTCAGCACAATCTTGCCTCAAGATTTTCCGAGGCACGTGGCGAAGAATCTCTGCCCGGGCTTCGGAATCCGGACCTCTGAAAGACAGGTTCTGACCACACGCCGCCCTCGTCAGCCGGACCCACCGAACAGCGCACCTGCGCACTCAAGTACTTGACCGCCCCCGACCCCTCGATTCTCGCGCTGACCAGCGCAGGAAATCCGGGGTGGGCGGTTGCCACTCTGCGGCCCACGATGTGGCCGATCGTGCGGCCACAAACCGCGTAACCGTGCGCCCACCCGCACACGATCCCGCGCCTTCCCGATAACCGCGCGGTAGTGGTGCAGTTAATGCGTGCAGTTACCGCACGCGGCTATAAGTAGGGCCCCACGGGTAACTTCACCATCTTCTTCCTCCATCGCCCATTGCTCCGCGCCCACTGCACCGTGCCCTCTGTCTCCATCGCCGCCGTCGAGCACTCGCCGCTGCAACCTCGCCGTCTCGAAGAATCTCGCCGGGAACGCGCACCGCGCCTTGCGCCGCCACTCCATCGTCGATCTTTCCCCGATCCTCAAGTACCTCACCGGTGAGTTCCTTATCTCCCCTCCGTTGCCGTAGCCATGAACGGTTCATCCTTCGATGAACTCGAGGATCTGGATGAATATGATGAACTTGAGGAACCCGATGCTCTATCTTTGCACTCTCTTAGCCATTTTTAGATCTCCTCTAGACTTGTACCAGATGCATCCGTAGCACTGCCCTTTCAGTTTTGCCCCTGGATGAACTTGATTTTATTTCCATTTTTGCTCATCGGTAGATCTTTGCTAGCACTCGCCATGGTAGAAACATGTTTCCCGCCTAAAACTCTTTAGCTCGGCTGTTTTAACTGATCCGAGGTATTTTACCCCGGCTATCCTGAACTGTCCGAGGTACTTACCCCGGTGGAACCTTGAACTGTCCGAGGTACTTACCCCGGTTGAACCTCCCTTTTCTGCAGGAAAGTGCCAACATGTCGGCAATTGCCAGCGAGAGAGGTGGATGGGATGGCTCGGACGTCACCGACGACGATATTAAATGGCTCAAAGAAACTCATCGAATCCCAGCCGAACTGCTGTATCGGCTTCACACTGGGGACGGCGAACCGATCGCCAACCCCGGCGAGAAAGTGGTGTTTGTCTCTCACTTCGAGCGCGGATTCGGACTTCCGGCCAGCAAGTTCTTTCGAGAATTTCTGAAGTTCTTCGGCTTGCAGCCGCACCACCTCCCAGCTAACTCCATACTACAGCTGTCGTGCTACGCAGCTTTCTCTGAAGGATACTCGGCCTCTGGCCGAGCGTTGAGGGCTGGGCCAAGTACTTCCAGCTGAAGAAACAGAGCATCCCCAACAAGGAGGTCGTGAACAAGGATATGACTGCCTGTGGTGCGGCCGCTATCTCACCCCGGCTGGGCTCCGAGTTCCCACGGATCAAAGGCCTGGAGAGCTGCAAGAAGTGGAATCGATCCTTTTTCTATGTGAGGAACCCCGATACTGCCGACCTCATCAACCTCCCGGACTTCCAGCTCGGCCCTCCCACTGCACAACTCAATTGGGATTTCAACCCGGAGGACGCCTACGCCGAGGTTCAAGAGATCCATGAATACATGCTGGATCTCAAGAAAAGAGGGTGGGGTTCCGATGACATCCTCCGGACTTTTGTGGATCGAAGAGTCAGCCCCCTTCAACAACGAGCCCATAAGATCTGCCATATGGAAGGTCTACTCGATCCTACCGGATCAGCAGCAAGGCGCTCTCCAAGGCCTCAGTTTGGCGCCGGGTCAAAGCCGTTGCCCAGACTGAGATGGACGAGGAGTGGACATGGGGCGTGGAGCCTCACAACAGAGAAAATCTTCCGGAGCAAGTGAGTACTTACTAAATTTCCGAGCTTACGCTCCGGTCTTGCACACCTCGGTTGCTTCTTAACTCAATTCTTTTTTGCCACTCCTGCAGCGGTTCGCCCGGCAGCTGATCGAGGACGGCCCGGAGCCGTCGAACTGGGCTCCTGCCCGCCTCGCCCTGGAAGGTTCAGAGACTGAAGACCCGGACAACGAGGATCACCTTCCGATCCCTAAGGCCGTTCCGAGGTCCGCCCCAAAGACTGGCTCCTCCAACCCGGGTAAGAAACAAGTTCCCAGTTCCATCAGAGACTGGTCTGACGACGATGATGACGATGACGATTGCCAAATTCTGGAACCTGTCAACGTTATTCCCATTTCATATGCTCCTCCAACATATAAGAACTTTCATCCAGCGTCTGCAGCTTCCCGGAAGCGCCCAGGACCTGGTACCTCGGATGCCGAGGCTTCCAAGACCTCGGAGACTGCAGCGCCCAAAGCCAAGCGTGCCAAGAAGACCTCGGCGCGGCGCAAGAAACGAGGTCCCGTGGAGGAAGATGCGTAAGTGACCTTTGCTCCTCCTTACTTCTCACGCTGCTCCAAGGTTAAGCTTTTTACACTCTAACTTAATCTTTCTCTTTCGTCTAGCCCGGCTCGGCAGGTCAAACAGAGCCATAGCTCGATACACTCACCACTGCCTCCAGTGGTTGAAGCCCAGACAACCGAGGTCGAGGTTAACCTCGGCAGCCCCGCCAGAGCCTCTCCTCCAGGACCGTCCATTGACCTCACCAGCCCGGAGAAGACCATTTCCTCCCCCGCGCGTCTCCTCCGCCGAACTTCCACCGCCGAGCTCTGACTCCGGCCTGGGGCACTCTGCTCCCCGCCGAGATCAGACTCCTCCACCTCCTCAGAAGGATGCGGAACAGACCGCGCCAAGACTCCGGTTAAAGCCGTGCAGGAGCCTCGGCTGTCCCCCAAGTCTCAAGCTGCGCGCAACCAGCAGCAACAGCAGCAAAAGAAGAAACAACACAACAACAACTGCAGAAGCAAAAGCTCCAGCAGCAGCAGAAAGATTCAGCTCAAACGTTGAGCCCCCCAAACAGCCACAGCAAACTCCGATGCCGCCACCGTCATCAGGCCCCTTGACTGCGAGCACCCAACTGGTGCCGCATGTTCCCGCTTCTGCGCCGAGGTCCACCTTGACCAAGGCCGCGCCCTCGAGCTCTCAGGTCGCCACCTCCCGAGCTTTATTCGCTGCTACTACCCAGCCGGACATCAGCAGCTGGGAGGTCGGGCAACTCCGGACCAAGAGCGGGAACAGCCTAGGCTCGGAGAAGCACTATGACATGGACTGGAACTCGGCTGACACTGTCGAGGTCTCCTCCAACCCGAGCTCTGAGCATCAAGTTGGACCCAGCGCCGTGCTCCAATCTATCTATAACATGCAGACTGCAGTCCTTGATTGCAGCAAGAAGGCCTCGGTAAGTTTCTTTACACAGCTCTCTTTCTTCCTTTGAAATCAAATGACAAACATACACTATTCCCAGTCCCCGAGATTCGGGTTGAGCAATTGACACTCCACCGAGTTAAAATTGCTCGGCTTGAATCTCAAAAACTTGTCATTTCTCCCATGCTGAGTCCCCGAGGCCAATGCCAAGTCCCCGGGACTCAATTGGGCCTCGGGTGCTAGAAATACCTCGGATTTATCCGAACTGATCTCTCTCTTTTTTCAGGAATGCAACAATGCTCGGACAAAGGTCTTCAAGAACCTCCTGCTGGATCACAACAGGCTGAAGAAGTCTCACCGGACTCTTCTATCCGCTAAGGAGCAGAGCGACAAGGATTATGCCTCCAAGTTGAAGACAGCCGAGGATGAAATAGCTCGGCTGCAACAAGAGCTGAACCGGGCTAATGAAGCCAAGACTGCTGTGGAGGACGCTATGAAGGTTAAGGACCAGGCCGCCGAACAGCAGCAAAATCTTGCCAAGACCCTGGAGAGCCGTGCCACCTCGGCCGAAGCCGAACTTACCGCCCTCCGAGCTATCTCGAAAAGCTGGTTGTCCGAGCTCGCTCGGATTAATCATCAAATGGACAGTAAGTTCCTTCTCACCTTTTCCTTATTTTCTGCCGACCTACATCCCGTGCCACCGTATGCCTTATTTCAGCGACAGCCTTTTTGTCCTCTTCAGAAAACTTCGAGCACTCCAAGGACAAGGCTATCCGCGAAGTTCAAGCAGCTCGGGCAAAGAGGGCTGAGACAGAAACTCTCAGCGACAGCTGGGACATCCAGGACCACCTTGTCGCCCTTAATGCTCGGATCAGGCCGCTCCGAGCCATTGGAACTAAACTTGTTGATGCCGCATCGAGGTCCACCGTGCCCTCTGGCCCAAGGTCAAGACTCCCACTTGCATCGACGAGCTCGCCACGAAGCTGAAAGGAGCCGAGGCTAGACTTCGGGAGTGGAGATGCTCGTCAGCTCGGGCTGGAGCGGACAAGGCCTGGTGTTCGTGCTGTCTGGTACGAAGAGTTGAGATCCACACTGTTACCTCCCTGCGCAGGGGCTCTCCTTGGAACTCCACCACGGATGGCATTGCGAAACGCCAAGCAGCAGCCGACCGCTTTGCTAGTTACGCAAACACCCGACCTTTGATGACGGGCGCCTCTACTCTGAGGACGAAGAGAGCTCGGACGAGGAAGCAGCGTCTGGTGAAGAAAGTTCTGAAGGCGAGGACATTGACTTTGAAGAGCCAGAGAGCTCCAAGGGCAAGGCCGGCAAAACAACCGAGGTGGCTGAAGGCTCTGATGATGACTTCAGCTTCGACGAACCTCCGAACTCCAAGGGCAAGTCCGGCAAAGCTGTAGCCACCGAGGTGATTTCCTCCGACGTGACGGACACCCCGGCAACAACTCCCACAACCGAGGTTGCTTCCGCGACCGAGGTTGCTGCGCCCGAGGCTCCCACTGTCACCACTTCGCGACCGAGGTCTCTGGTTCCGAGGCCTGAATTTATCTTAAGCAAAACATTAAATCCCCGGTATGCCGGGTGCAGATGTAACAGACCTTAAGTAGTTTGCTTTGCTACCATTACTTTTAACTTGCTATCCGAACCAAGCTTTTCTAAGAACTTATGCCGAACCCTTTTGGAACGAGTCCCCGAGTTCACTTTCGTGTTTACTATATCTGGCATTCTTTGCTCTTGTCTACCATTTAGGCGTTCGACAGTCGAGTCACAAGATTGTTTTTATAGCATACAGTACTTAGCAAATCTCGAAGTGTGTTTCAAAACCATCCGACATAAACGAAAGGTAAAGACAGGGGTTAGTAAACGACACATGCCGAACTATATTTTTGGACCGAGTCCCCGAGTTCATTTTCATGTCTCCCACGTTTTTTCATCTTTGCTCTTGACTACCTTTTAGGCAGATGCCAGTCGAGTCACAAGATTAGTTACACAGCATACATTACTTGAAGTTTGAGACGAGGTTCAAAATAGTTCGGCATATGAACGAAACTGACAAACAGAAATAAAACACAAGCACAAGAGCGAGGCAGTCCCCGAGCTTCAACCTCGGAGTGCCGACATTTTATTAAGGATTAACCGAGGTACATACATTGCGCCTTTCATGAGTAGAAAGGTCGGAGTAGAGCTACGTTCCATGGTCGCCTGACCTCTGATCCGGGGTTGTCCAGCCCATCTTCCCTTGGTTCCTGCGCATCTATTAGATAGTAGGAATCATTGAGCAGAGCTCGGGTCACAATGAACGGTCCCTCCCATGGAGGTGACAACTTGTGCCGGCCTTTCTTGCGCTGCACCAACCTCAGCACCAAATCTCCCTCGTGAAACACACGAGGGTTGATACTCCGGCTATGATAACGTCGGAGACCTTGTGGTATATTGCTGACCGAGATGAGGCCAACTCTCTTGCTTCCTCAAGCAGATCTACTGCATCCTCCCGAGCCTCTTTTGCCTCGGCTCAGTGTACATTGCCACTCTGGGCGCATCATACTCGATGTCAGTGGGTAGCATAGCTTCTGCCCCATAGACCATAAAAAATGGCGTATAGCCAGTTGATCGATTTGGCGTGGTCCTTAGACCCCACAGTACTGCTGGTATCTCATCTATCCAACACCCCGGCGTTTTCAGCAGTGGTTCAATGAGCCGAGCCTTGATGCCGGCCAACACTAGAGCATTTGATCTTTCCACTTGTCCATTAGACTCCGGGTGTGCCACCGAGGCTATGTCCAGCCGGATTCCCTTGTTCATGCAAAACCGAGAACTCTCCAACAGCAAAGTTTGTGCCGTTGTCCGAGATAATGCTATGGGGGTAGCCATATCGCAGAATAATCTCCTTCAAGAAAGTCACTGCTGAATGACCATCCAACTTCCGGATTGGTTTCACCTCGATCCACTTGGTGAATTGTCCACCATCACCAATATGTGCGTCATGTTACCTCGGGCTGGTTTGAACTCTCCCACCATATCCAAACACCATACCGCAAACGGCCAAGTGATAGGAATTGTTTTGAGCGCCGAGGCTGGCATATGCGTTTGCTTGGCAAACCTTTGGCATCCTTCACATCTCCGGACTATGGCCTCTGCATCAGCAAGAGCAGTGGGCCAATAGAACCCATGCCTGAACACCTTGGCCACCAGAGCTCTTGTGCTGCAATGATGACCACACTCTCCTTGGTGGATCTCCAAAAGCATCTCCTTGCCTTCAGCTGGCTCGACACACCGTTGCAACACCTCGGTTACGCTTCTTTTATAGAGCTCCTTGTTGATGATGGTGTACGCCTTGGCCCTCCTTTGAATTCTCCTAGCCTCGGTGTCACTTGGCATGCTTCCCTCCGTTATGAACTTCATGATTTGCTCCGCCCACTCCGGCACCGGGTGCAAAGGAAAAAGTTCCTCGTCCACCTCCATTGGTCGGCCACCATAATCTCCTCCATTATTTCCTCCACCATCCTGCGACCAGTCCCCGAGTCTTGATGAGCAGTCCCCGAGGTTCGGTGCGCAGTCCCCGAGCTCTGCCACGCAGTCCCCGGGTCCGACCAAACGCACCGACGTCTACCTCCATTGGAACAGGTCCGGGCTCTTGCTCCGCCGGGATGAAAATAGATTCGGATTCAGGAGAAGGTTTGATTGAAGGAGTTCTCAAGTGATTCAGGGCTACCCCTGGTGGTACTGCCTCTTTCGATGAACCGAGCTTTGACAACACGTCGGCAGCATCATTTTCTGCCCGAGGTATATGCCTGTACTCACACCCTTCAAAGAACCCGGATATCTTTTGCACATGGAACCGATATAACGCCATGTTGGCATCCAGAGCATCCCAAGTTCCAGAAGATTGTTGCACCACCAGGTCGGAATCGCCGAAGCACTCTACACGCCGGATACCGATCTCCTTTGCCACCTTGAGGCCATGGATTAAGGCCTCATACTCCGCCACATTGTTTGATGCTGAGAAATGAATCTGCAGCACGTACTTCAGCTGATCTCGCTTTGGCGAGGTGAGGACTATTCCAGCCCCCAGCCCGATCTTTGTCTTGGACCCATCAAAATGCATTTTCCAATAATTATAGTCCGGCCTGGGTGGCTCATACTGCATCTCGGCCCAATCACAAAAGAAGTCCGGCAACGCCTGGGATTTAATTGCGTCTCTTCTCTCATAATGTGGTGCATATGGAGACACCTCAATCGCCCATTTGGCAACTCGGCCAGTTGCATCTTTGCACCCGATGATCTCCGAGATTGGAGCTTCGCACACCACCGTCATGGGATGCTCCTGGAAATAATGCTTCAACTTCTTGACCGCCAGGTAGACACCATACGTCATCTTCTGGTAGTGAGGATAGTTCTGCTTCGAGGTAGAGATCACCTCGCTCAAGTAATACACCGGTCTCTGCACCGACCTGCCACCTTCTTCGCGCTCCACCACCACTGCCACACTTACAACTCGGTTTGTGGCCGCAATGTAAAGTAACATCGGCTCATTGTGCAATGGTGACGCCAACACCGGGGCAGTGGACAACATCTTTTTCAGCTCACCGAACGCCACGTCGGCCTGCGGGGTCCATGTAAACCCGGTACTTTTCTTCATGAGCTGGTACAAAGGCAAGGCTTTTTCTCCTAGCCGAGCTACAAATCGGCTCAACGAGGCTAGGCACCCTGTGAACTTCTGCACATCTTTCAAACACTTCGGTAACTTCATGCTCTCAATAGCTCGGATTTGGCCGGGTTAACCTCGATACCTCGGCTAGACACCAGGAATCCGAGCAACTTTCCAGCCGGGACACCAAAGGTGCACTTGTCCGGGTTAAGCTTCAACCGATACTTTCTCAAATTCACAAATGTCTCCTCGAGATCCTCGAGGAGAGTACGTTTCTCCTTAGTTTTGATGACAATATCATCGACATACACTTGCACATTTTTGCCCATCTGAGAGTGCAGGCATTTCTGCATACACCTCTGATAAGTTGCCCCGGCATTTCTCAGACCAAAACACATGACACGATAGCAATACGCCCCATACGGGGTAATAAAAGCAGTCTTTATTTGATCCTTTGGGTTCAGGGTATCTGGTGAAAACCAGAGTACGCATCGATAAAAGACAACAGTTCACAACCAGCAGTGGAATCGATCACTTGATCAATCCGAGGTAATGGAAATGGATCTTTCGGGCACGCCTTGTTGAGGTTAGTGAAGTCAATGCACATGCGCCACACCTTGACCACGGCTGGCTCGTCTTTCTTCTTTTCCACCAAGACCGGATTGGATATCCAGTCCGGATGCAGCACCTCCATAATGAACCCGGCTGCAAGCAACTTAGCCAGCTCGTCCAGCACCACTTGTCTCGGTCGTCTGAGAGACGACGGGTCGGTTGCCTCACCGGTTTCACCTCAGGCCTAACAAATAAAGAGTGCTCTGCCAACTCCCTCGGAACACCAGGCAGGTCCTTAGCCGACCATGCAAAGATATCCCGATTCTCACGGAGGAAGTGACAGAGCTCGCCTTCCTATTTCTCGCCCAGCCCGGTCCCAATGATGGCCATATGCTCTGGGTGCTCCGGGTCAATGGGGATCTTCTTGGTCTCCTTGGGCACCTCGAACGCCGCAGTTGAGTCCGGATCAGCCGAGCTGTGTTGACTGCGCCATTGCCACCACTTGATGCAGCTTCTTCTTCTCAGCTGCGATCACCAAAGACTCGGCCAGATTAGACCCCCCGAGGCACACTGAATGGCTCGCTTGTAGTCACCCGAGATGGATATGATCCCATTAGGCCCTGGCATTTTCATCTTCAGGTATGCAACATGGGTGGAAATCATGAACTTGGCCAGAGCTGGCCTTCCAAGCAATGCATGGTATGCACTCTCCAAGTCCACCACCTCGAACTCGATACTCTCAACTCGGCAATTGTCCTTGGTTCCAAATGCTACATCCACCCATATCTTGCCCATGGGTGCACAGGAAACGCCGGCACAATCCCATGAAAAGTACAACTGCTTGGCATCAACTGATTAGGCGATATGCCCAATTTCACCATTGTGTCTCGGTACATGATGTTGATGGCACTGCCATTGTCCACCAGAACTCGGGTGAACCTCACATTGTTGGTAGGCCCACACAACGTTGGATCTACCACCAGGGCATACTTTCCAGGGCTCGGCATGATCCGAGGTGTGTCCTTTCTGCTCCAAGTGATCTCCTGCTCAGACCAGTTCATATAGGTCGGCACCACCGGCATTACTGCATTCACCTCCATGGCACGCCTCTGCACGCTCTTCTTGTCAGTTGGCTCGGTCACAAAGACCACATAGCTCGCATGAACCTCTCTATAGTCATTTCCGGGGTATTCATACTGCTGACTTGGTCCGGCACCATTGTTGTTGTTATTACCTCGGACATTCACAACATTCACGGGTCTTGCTGCTGCAGGCCTCGGAAGAGGTGCAGTGGTTATCGGGGTAACATTTGCTCCGGACAGATTTGGGTGGGACCTCGGCTGAAATCTCTGAGGTGGTGGTCCTGCTCTGATTCCTCCGGCCTTCGCCCCTTCTTCTCTGATTCTGCGGTTCCAGCTGCACTGCCGGGTTGAATGGTCTGGCTTGCGCGGGTCGGTCGTATGGTAACAGCACGGACCATCTATCATTGATTCATAGGTCATGGGTGGCTCCGGGTTCGGACTAAATGCCGGACCATTGATTTTTGGCCTCTGGACACCTCCAGCTCCGGGCTGATCCGGGTTCACCGCTGCAACTTGGTTCGAGGTGTATGGATAGTCCGGCTCCCTCCTCTTCTGTCCGAACTCCTGACGGTCATTACACCTTGGTCCGAGCCGGTTGTTTATTGGCTCCCTCCTTCTGTTACGTGCCCTGCCTCTGCTGCTGGCTGCATCGGATCACCCAGGGCATAAGAATCTGCAACCCGGATTGTTTCTGCTAGGGATCTCGGCATATCTCTCTGGAGCCTCTGCCACAGCATGCTGCCATGTCGACAACCATCTGCAAACCAGGAAATGGCCTGTGCCTCTACCACTCCTTCACAGGAATTCCGAACATTGCTCCACCGAGTTAAGAATTCTCGGTCAGTTTCATGATCATCTTGCTTACATGCCGCCAGGAGCTGAGGTCGGTTTGGCCTCTTGTATGTACTAGCAAAGTTGCTGTTAAACGCCAGCTCCAAGTCTATCCAGGAGTTGATACTATACTCCGGCAAATTATTCAGCCAGATCCGAGCTGGACCTTCCAACATGTGCGGGAGATACCGGACCGCCCATCGGCGATTGCCCCCCGCAATGTGCACCGAGGATACATAATCTGTCAGCCAATCTTGTGGCTTGGTGCTCCCATTGTATGGCTTGGTGTTCCGACCTAACTGGAACTGAGATACTGGTGGTGGTGGCTCCTTCATGATCCGAGGTCCAAAACACGCCGGACCAGGAGGGCCTTCCTCCTCCAGTTGCTCAGACAAGTAGATTCTATCCAGCTTGTTACGGACATCGCCTGGAGCTAACATCCGACCTCCTATCCGAGGTCCCAACGCCCCATCCACTCTGTGGTATCCAGCTCGCGCCATGGCCGAGTCTCCATCATCATATCGGTCATCGCCTTGACCGACGTTCTGAGGTTGCTGAACATACTCCGGCTCTCGCTGATATTGCCCCTGCTGCCGGGTTGTTGCTGATACCTCGGGGGCGGAGGTGGTTTACCTCGGCCGAGCCGGCTGCTTGCCGCCATTCTGATTTCCCTGACCGGAGTTACCCTTAGCTCGGCTTGCATTGCCTGGGCCGGGGTTTCCCTTAGCTCGGCTAGCATTGCCCTGGCCCACCTTCTGCTTTGCTGCTAAGACTGGATCATACATCTGCAGCTGCTTGTTCTGACCCGAGGTGACACTCCGGGCTCGATCGGCTCCTCCGACGAGTGGAGACGAGGCTTGCCCCTTGGACACCTGACTAACTGGCCTAGCTGAATAAACCATCTCTGAATCACCAGCCCCGGCATATGCTCTGCGGAGAGCCTCATTCTGCTGGTTAGCCACATATACTAACTCATTGACTCGCTTCTGCTGCGCACGCCATGCATCTCCAGTCAACCCGGATAGCTCGGCCCTGCCTGCCTCGGCAGCTCTGAGGTTCTTAGCAGGGGAACTATACACCGGCCTTCCAGTTGACACGCGACTCTCACTCCTAGCCGAGGTGGTAGGTCGAGCCTCCCTGTTTATCTCATCATTGAGCCCCTTGCCTCTCTGCCGCACCTCGGCTCCCCTATGTGTATCAACTGCTACCGGGGTGAAGCCATTTGCCGCATTGTACTCACGCAGATCTCTATTGAACTCATCTCTAGCTGTTATCATTGCTACAGCCTCCTTCTGCAACAGGACACGCTTTGCCTCTAGGTCGGCCACAGTCACCACTATCCACTCCTGGATTTACTGGGTCTGCCAGTGTATCCACTATCTCTACCAGGGTCGCACCTCGGCCCTGCAGCTCTGGGGTGCCAGGCAGTCTTTCTCTAGCCTGGGCTTTGCAGATCTCACCTTAGCAACCTCGGCCGCCTTGGAGGCTGGCATCTACTTTGCCAGCGGCGTCAACCGGACCTGTCATCATCACCTCCACGCAGCTCTCGGGGCGAGTGATACGCCGACCTAAAGCCGCGAGGAGAGGAGTTTCGTCGTCCACGAGCACCTGCTCCGGGTACCCGCGAACAACCTCGACAGCAACGTATGTGACGAAGCTGCCGAGCATCATGGTGAAGCCGTGCTCGGGGAAGGGCTTGCCGGCGAAACACCCCCGTTGTCGCTGATGAAGGTGAACTCTCCGATCTTGGCGACAAGCCCGGAAAGAACAGCTCGCCTGAGCCCGTCCGGATGAAAACTCCCTCCAACGCCTCAATCTGCCCCACGGTGGGCGCCAACTGTCGTGGTGGGATCACGGCAGATGCCATAGGTATGGCTAAGATGGGGCCGAATGGTCGTTGGGGGAATCCGGGGAGGGTTTATGCACTCAAGAAGTGCACACGCAAGAACACGCAAGAACACGAACGAAAACCAAGAAAGCAAGAACACAAAGCACACCACGATGTACCCTGCTTCGGGGCCCTCTTGTGGAGGTAACACCCCTACTGCAGCACTATCCTACTCAGTGTATAGCTCAAAGTGACAAGTACAAGCTGCTCCTCGAGCTGTATGATGCTACAATGGTGAGAACTTGAGGTAAAAGATGGAGCTAACGGGAGGAAGAAGGCACTCCGAGCTGAATCCGAGGTGTTTCCGGGGTGTTCCGAGCTTCCTCTCTCTCTTTCTTTCTCTCTTGATCAACTAGTTCCAGCGCGGGGGGGGATCTCTCTAGCAGGAGGGGGGTGAAGCCCACTATATAGGCCAGCCGGGTTACCATTGTGCCCCTCGCGAACACTGTTGCCATGCCTCTGCAACGGTCACACCACCGTACCTCGGTCAGGGACAAGACGTGGCTTGCCCATCTCCTGTAGCCTAACGGCAGAACTAGCATGTCCCCTCTGACCGAGACAGGACGTGGCCTGGCAGAGCTACCTCGTAGCCTTTTCCCAGATCCCGCGTGGTCAGCGGTCAGAGACGTGCAGGCCCGCCGAACCCGGCACGCCTCTGCCAGGCTCCTTGACAGACGCTCCCGTGTCAGGCGCTCTTGTACCCGGCTGGAAGTGACAGGAGCATTGACTCCTGCCCGACCTACAGCCCATCACCCGGTTAGCTCGACGGATGTGACGGGCTCCGTACCTCGGGTCTTGCGCTTAATCTTTTACCAGGTCGGATCTTACTTCCTCCCCACAGCTTCTCCTGCACTCACAACACAAACCACTGCACTGAGGTAGTTAGGTCGGCTGAACATAGCTCGGACAGTGAACCTCGGCCCTGGCCAACAGTATACCTCGGACCCCTCTGGGCCAAATAGGTCGGCCTGTATCTCCAGGTCAAGATGAAGCTCGGACCTTCCCAGGCCCAAACAGGTCGGCCCTTTCCGTACCTCGGCACAACTTCGAACACCACCTTATGCCAAGCCTTGACCCTACCCGGGATACTCCCCCGACAAACCCTAGTTTCCTCGTTTATCTTCTCTCTCAGGTATAATACTCCGGTTAGCCACGCGCCGCCTGTTCCGACAGTTGCAGTCATATATTTGGATCTCGGCTGCGGTGGATAGCTGAATCCGTGACGTCGTAGTGCACCACGATGGGCTGGCCTGTCGTGCCTGGAGCCTGGCCCAGTAAGGATCACAACTCTGGATCGTCTGGCGAAACACAAAGCCTTCGGAATTGGCCCATGAAGAACTTCAAGCCACGTACGGAGTATACAGTAGCATGAAAAAGTATATTTTTCACCTTGAAATCTCACACATTGGACACATTCACCCTAAAATTGAAACTGGATAATTTTAACCCTGAACTTTACAATACTGGACAAATAACTCCCTAAGGTGGTTTTGCACAATTTGGCCT